>CAIGQW010000317.1:9813885-9829975 GCA_903798125.1 Danio choprae | reverse complement strand
AGATAGATAGATAGATAGATAGATAGATAGATAGATAGATATCTAAAAAATGTATTGTAATGAAATTTGAAGAAAAATCTGATTAATTTACCACTTCCTATGGCCTTTTGGGATCCACATGGCCCCTTTTGAAAACCCCTGAAATCTAACATTTTCTATTGCTGTGAGCAGTGCTTATGTTATTTGTATAAACACACTCTTGTGCATGTTTATTACATGACTCTCTGCAATACTCCATTCCGACTGGCCGGTCACAACATTCAGATATTTCTAAATAATGACCATTGTTCATGTCCATTATCCAAGACATCTGTGTTGCAATTCTGCACTATATGCTCTGCAGTGAAACAAGCGTAAAATCGGAATTTCCTGTGTTTATTTTCTGGGCAAGGAGCCATGTAATAAGCAGGATAATAATATCAGCTTGCATGCATTTTATGTCCCTCTGGAGTTGTTTTTATTGTTCCAGCTCTCACAACACACTTTTCACCCAGGAATAGGACCTTCTCTTCTTATTCTGTCTTCATTAATTGTCAATTTTTCTACTAACAGTAATGATTGTCAGTGTTACAGTTTGCAGTTTTGTTAGGCCTGTCACAATAATCAATATATCAACTTATCGCACATTGCATGGACATGGCCTCAATCATTTTTGGTGATGCAATATATATCGCCCATACATAAAAACCAATTCTAGAAACATTTTAGCTGATTGTGCAACATCTCTATCTCTATTAGAATTGTAAGTGTCAGTATGGTTAAAAAACACTATAGTATTTACTATAAATGATAAACCTTGCACTTTTTTGTCAACATCTATTATTATTATTTATTTAGGATAGGCGGTTTCACATTCTGACACCAATGCCTAATTATTCAATGGTTAAAATGACTATAATTAAATGAAACATTCTTAAGAATAAAATATGATGTGCTCTTTGCAAGAGTGTACTCGCATTGTGATTATACTATATTGTCATTCTGGCATTATATAATGAGTGGCATAAAATGGTCTTAAAATGACAATCATATGGTTTATCGCAATATATTTTGGTGCAATATATCGTACAACAAAAAATAGATATCGTGACAGGCCTACAGGTTATTTTAAACACTGTTCGCTGTTGGCAAAGAAACATTCCTGAACTGGCTGATTCTTTACATAAATCACAGAATAAATGGAGGCGGTTCATTCCGCTGTGGCGACCCCAGATTAATAAAGGGACTAAGCCGAAATGAAAATGAATGAATGAATGAACAGAATAAATGGCCTGCAGAAACATTGTGCTCTGCATAAAACATCATACACACAAGCTCTGTTTACACTTCTACCTGAAATAGCAGATTAGGATGTCTCCTACAGTAGGGTTACATTCAATCAATGTCAAAAAGATTTTAATTTTGTCTGAACTCCTGCTTACGCCTGAAATTCAGATGCGTTTTGGTATTGTAGATCCAGCCTGAGCTCTCGAGAAAATGCAACTATTTTACATTTGGTCAGTTTAGTGGTTAATTCATACAAATTTAGATGAGTTCAGTCATACGAAAATTTACAATTTTTAAAAGGAGACATGGCACCAAACCACACCCCTAAACCCATCCATTGGGGGATGAGCAAATCGTAGTAAATTGTACAAATTCATATGTATTAGCCACTAAATCTAATTTTCACATGCCGTCACGCGGTGTCCGGTTTCACTCCACGCAGTGTATCTTTACTTTCGCCTACACAGGGAGAATTCACCCAGTCAGCTGTATATTTACTACAGATACGGTTAGATGGTGACTACGGCTGTTCTAACAATAAGAAGACTGCATATTAATTCAGTATTATTAGATTATGAAATTATTTGTAACTTATTATTAATGAAAAGGTGGTACAGATATTAAATGAAAAGCACCCAGTAGGTGGCGGCAGGACACTGTCCTAAGGTCTTAATTTATTCAAACGGAGAAGCTGAAAAAAACATTAATGGATCAGTAAATAATAAATGGTGAAACTGATTGCATTTATAGACGAAATACTCACCAGACAATATGAGAAAATCGAATAAAGAATTTTACTCATGCTGGAACATTCACGTATAACATTCATTCATTAATTTACCTTCGGCTTAGTCTCTATTTCATAGGTCGCCACAGCGGAATGAACCGTCAAGTTATCCAGCATATGTTTTAAGCAGCGGATGCCCTTCCAGCTGCAACCCAGTACTGGGAAACACCCATACACTCTCAAAAAACAGTTCAGCATTGAAAGAGAAACATTTGGACACTTGCCAAATACGTTAATAGGCTTAAATCACAATGTGCAATGTTAATACTTTCAGTTGTAAATTTTCCAGAGAAGTATCCCATTCATTCAGAGGTAAACCGGAACTAAAAATACACTGTGTTGCCGATAGGGACAAGTGAAGTGACGTCATTGTGAAAAGGTTCTATTGTTGTTAGATAGCGATGGTAGATCGACTCGCAAGGATGAGGGGCACCTGCTGTAAATAAAGGGTTAGTTCACCCAAAAATGAACATTATGTTATTAATTGTGTTATAAATGTCACTCCAAACCCCTGAGAGTCTTCGGAAGACACGTTAATATATTTTAGATAAAATCCAAAATCTCCCTCATCCTCCATGTACAAAAATGGTCCCAAGTCTCGTTCAGAGTCTAAAAAAGTACACTGTAAAAAATGCAGGGTTCTATACAATTACTTCATGTTGTCCCATACACAAATCGTTTAAGTTAACTTAATCGTTTTTACAAATTTAAGTGCATTGAACATAACACAATTAAGTTGTCCCCCAAAAAGCTTAAAAATTGTGGTGGTTCAACTCATATTAAAGTAGTTTGAAGTATTTTTTTGAGTGTACTAAAAAACATCCACAAAACTGACCGTGTGACTTCAGTGGCTCAACTGGAATATTATCAAGCTACGGGAATACTTTTGTGTGCAACAAAAAAATCCAAAAAGTTTTCCAAAAAATCTTGGAAAAAGTTTGCTTGTTTTCACAGCACCATCCAAACTCGTTCAAAGCACATAAAAATCATCCTCAAAACAGACCATACCCTGTGTAAAATGCTGGGTTTCACACAATCAATTTGTGTTGAGACAACTTAGGAAGGAATTAAGTTGACATTAGTTTTTACAAACTGAAGTGGATGGAACATAAAACATTTAAGTTGTTCCAACAAATATCTCAAGAATTGTGTTGTTTCAGCTCATTTCATATAAGTAGTTTGAAAAAACATAAATTTTTGAGTGTATGTTGGTTCAATCTGAAAATTATCAAGCTACGAGAATACTTTTTGTGCACACATAAACCAAAAATAATGACTTTATTCAACATTTTGTTCTCCTCAGAACATTTAAGTTCATTTAATCGATTTGTGTTGGGTTGTGTTGCGTGGAACCCAGCATTTTTTTACAGTGTAGTTCACCCAAACATTTTAATTAGTCATTATTTAATCATCCTCCACTTGTTCCAAACTCATTTTAGTTTCTTTTTTTCTGTTAAACACGAAAGAAGATATTCTGAAGATTGTTGGAAAGCCGCAGGCATTCACTTCCATAGGATTTTTACCCCTACTATGGATGTCGATGGCTGCTGCTTTCCAACATTCCTCAGTATCTTCCTATGGGTTCAACAGAAGAGAGAAACTCATGAAAAGTTAAAACCACTTTTTCATTTTTGGGTGAACTACCCCTTTAAATACACACATTCCGGTTTTACTCATGAGGACATCCTTGCTAGGATTATTTTCCCTCACAAGTGAAGATCAGAGTGGTCCTCATGCATGCACTGACGTTCCTGTGTCCCGCTGGCAGAGGTGTTGGGTGGGCAGAGATCAGTGGCGGCACCCATGTTGTCTCCTGTGGTGCAGGCGGTGCTGCAGATGGGCTTCCAGCACTCGCTCGTGGAGAGCCTGGTTCAGTCCCGCTTTCTGCTCACCGGCGCACACTACACCTCCGTTTCTGACCTGGTGACCGACGTCCTGCAGGCCGAGGAGGAGGAGGAGAGGCAGACGGGGGAGACCAGACCAGGTGTGGCTCATCCTCTGTTTACAAACTCATTACTCTATCAAAACAGGATAAAACTATCCTATGTATGTTTATATACAGTTGAATTATTAGCCCTCCTGTGAATTTTGTTTTTCTTTTTTTCAAATATTTCAAGCAAGGAATTTTTCACAGTATTTGCTATAATATTTTTTCTTCTGGAGAAAGTCTTATTTGTTTTATTTTGGCTACAACAAAAGCAGTTTTTAATTTTTTTAAACCATTTTAAGGTCAATATTATTAGCCCTCTTAAGCATCAACTGTCTACAGAACAAACCATGGTTATACAATGATTTGCCTAATTAACTTAGTTAAGCCTTTAAATTGCACTTTAAGCTGAATACTAGTATCTCGAAAAACATCCAGAAAAAAATATTATGTACTGTCATCATGGAGAAGATAAAAGAAATCAGTTATTAGAAATTAGTTATTAAAACCTTATGTTTAGAAACGTGTTGAAAAGAAATCTTCTGTCCGTTAAACAGAACTTGGGGGAAAAAATATATAACGGGGCTAATAATTCAGGAGGGCTCATAATTCTGACTTCAACTGTAGTTTAAAGGGTTAGTTCACCCAAAAATTACAATTCAGTTATTAATTGTATACTCATCCTCATGTCATTCAAAAACCCCAGAGACCTTCGTTCATCTTCAGAACATAAATTAAGATTGATTAGATTAAATCGGAGAGCTCCCTCATCCTCCATAGACAGAAACAGTCCCAAGACATTCAAAGTCCAGCAAAATAACAAAAAAATCTGTTCATTTCAGTGGATTAACTGTAATCCTTTGAAACTCCAAGAAACTTTTGTGAGACAAAAGGTAAATAGCTTGTTTATTTAGGGTTGGAACTAAACTGTGCAGAGCTGTGTGAGTTTGACACCTGTGGTGTAGAGGTTAATAGCGATATTTTGTTGTCTTTAATAGATTTGTTCAATTTTAAGAATTTTACAAAAAAAAACATCAACAAAAACATCAACATCATCATTAAAATGATCTTCATTATTATAAAATGCAACTCATTCAGAATTATATTATGATTTGATGAAGTACTTCTACTACTACTACTTATAATAATTATTATTATAATAATATACACATTTAAATTATTCTCATTATTAATAGAAATGCAGCTTAATAGAATTATAGTGATATTTTCATTGATTGGTTTACTATTAAAAAAAGGAAACCAAATGTGTAAAATAAACAAAATTTAAAAAAATGAATATAACCTTTTGATAATATTTTATTTTGCTATATTGATTATTTAAAGATAAATTAAATTAATTAATAACATGACCCTCCACTAATGCATAGATGTTTGTCTCCTCAGAGACTGTCGAGACACAGAGAATGCCAAGAACACCAAGAACGACAAGAACGCAGGTCTCAAGCAGGGAGAAAGGTTCATATTAACATGCTGTCATTGCCCTCATAACGTGTGTGTTTGAGTGTGTTTGTGTGAGTGTGTGTTTGCATATGTCTTAATCTTAATCCCTCCATCTAATTAAGATGAACCAGATCATCCAATCGATCAACTCATCTGATCCAGACCAAGTGAAAATGTTCAAACTCATGTGTCCGTGTGTGTTTTTCAGTGCGCTCAGACCTGAGTCCAGAGGAGCAGCTGAGGCAGCTTCAGGAGGAGAGGACCTGTAAGGTCTGCATGGACAAACTGGTGTCCATGGTCTTCATCCCCTGTGGTCATCTAGTGGTCTGCAGCGACTGCGCCGCCAGTCTGCGTCACTGCCCCATATGCAGAGCGGTCATCCGGGGCAGCGTGAGAGCATTCATGTCCTGAAGAGCAAAAACACACACTCACAAATGCCATTAAAAGATTAGTTCACTTCCAGAACGAGCATTTCCTGAAAAAAAATCATTCAATGGATTTACTAAATTTTTTAAGGTAAGCGGTTGTAAACATGTAAATGGGCTGAATTTAAACAAACAAATTAAATTGACTAATGTTCAACTTAATTTGTTTGTTTAAATTCAGCCCATATAAATTGTTTGCAACCACTTACCTTAATTTTCTTTTAAATCATTGTAAAATATTTTTTTTCAGTGTAAAAGATGTTCATTTCTTTCTTTCTTCAGTCGAAAAAAAGGAATTAAAAGGATAGTTCCCCCAAAAATGAACATGCTGTCATCGTTTACTTGAGTTTTGTTCTTCTGCTGAACACAAAGGAAGATATTCTGAAGAATGTTGGAGAAAACAGCCATTGACTTCATTGTATTTTGGATGTCAATGGCTGCTTTCTTCTTTTCTTTCTCTGCTTTCCAACATTCTTCAGAATATCTTTTTTTGTGTTCGACAGAGGAAAGAAACTCAAAGGTTTACATCCACTTGAATGTGAGGAAATGTTGAGGAAATGTTCATTTTTGGGTGAACTTTCCCTTTAAGGTTTTTGAGGAAAACATGCAGGGTTTTTCTCCATACAATGAACTTCTATGGTGCTCAGTGGTCTGAACTTCCAACCTGCAGTTTCAGCACAGCTTCAAATGGGTGTAAATGGCCGTAGTAGGGAAATAATGGTCTAACCTTGCAAAATAATATTTATTTTCTAAAAAAATGTTTTTAATTATATAAATCATTGCTCCTGCTGAAGCCATGTTATGGCAGCAAAGTTCCCTGATTATTATGTGAGAGTGAGAGTATAGTTCCTAGCCATATCAGCCTTGAAAATAGCAACTTTTAATTTTTCATCAGTCTTAGTACAAGGTGAAGTACATAGTGATGTAACTACAGAAGAGTCGAGCTTTAAAAAGGAAAATTATGAAAAGCCTTTTTTGAAATTTATGAGTGAGATGCTAATGGTCTAATCCGATTCAATGATTTATGCTAAGCTAAGCTAAGCTAAAAGTGCTCCAGATCCTGAGATCGGCTGATTGGATTGAAAAAAATCAACTGTTTAACTAAGATTTTCAATAAATTAGCAAGTCTATAACCAGATTAAAACAAGGGATTTATACATATGAGCACAAACACATTTACATATATAATAACTTCACGTATTTTCAGCTTTGTGTAAATGTATTTTTTTTTTTTTGCATTCTATGATGCTAGGCATTGTCTTTCACCCACGAAGATAATTCGTTTTTTAATAGATATAAGAAGGTGATTTATGGACATTTAATGCCATGAGTGAATGTGAATCTGATGGTTGATATCATATGAGTGAGTGTAATGTGTCCTGGGTTGGCTGATGATAAAAAAATAATACATTTCATGACTCTAGACAGTTTGTAAAACAGTGGGATAATACAGACACAGTCTCATAAATAAATAATAATAAATAAAAGATTATTTTCATGCAGTTCTTTGCTGTGCGTTTGTCATCTGAAACATTGAACAAAATATAGCTGGAACAATGTGTTTTACATTTCACAAAAATGTAGGCTGAGGCACATATTTCCAATGAGTCTGGGTTGGTTTTAGGCATATAACGACACCTGGTGGTTCTAGTGTTAAAGATGATTCATAATATATAATGCAGAAAGATAATCAGCTCGGTACTCTTTGAAATTTGGCTATACATTAAATCTAAAGGGGCCCAAAAGTCAGTATTTTACATATAAAAAAGTAGAAAAGTATTCATGACCCCCCCCCCCCCCACACATTTTTGTCACATCAGCGAATACAAACTCCAGGACTCAAGACTTCATCCCAATCCATCCTTGAAATCTAAACGTGGCCGTTCATCCAACTAGAGGAGGGAATTACTGCATGACAGAATCCTCCAAATGCAGATGTGAAAAGTTTGTCATGTCATATCCAGCAAGACTTGAGGCTGTAATTAGAAACTGGGTTAACTGGTATGAAATCTTATCTGGTTTTTGCTTTGTCTCTATGGAGTAAAAGCTAAATCTAAAACTTTTTAACATAATGCTGCATTATAAAATATGACAAAATGAAGGGTGAGAAATACTAGTATAAGGCACTGTATATATCAGTACACAACAAATAAATAAATAAATATTACAACACAGGCTTATTGTAAACACGTTGCAGCCTATATTTTTGTGAAACCGCAAAAACATAGTTCAACCCTTGTACTTGTGCTGCAGAGCGCTCGGGTTCAAGTCCAGTGAACCATGGTTCCACAAAAGAGATAAAAGTAATGTAAAATCTATGTGGTCGCGGTGCAATTTTCTCTTACGTTTGCTTTTGAAAACACCATTGGTGGGGTTTAGGTCAGTGGTTTGCTGGTCTAGATGATCTGTACGACAAGCTCCGTCTTTTGGAGGACGTGTACAAGAACGACGTGCATCTAAAACAACAAAACGTACCTTAAGTAACGTATTTTAGATTTGCCAAAGTCAAGACAGCGCCCTCTAGTGGATTTGTCATCTGAAACGTGCAACAAAATGTACCCGGAGCAAAGTATTTTACGTTTTGTTAAAATGTAAGATGAGGCATGTATTTCCAATGATCCTGGGCTGAAATATCTGGTTTTAAATGAGATTTTAAATCTCAATGTGTACTTTTAGACCCCACTGAAGACTGAAATGCTTTACATGCCTGTTAAATGTAGAATTTATCTTGTGTCATACAAAAGATTTAAAATCAAAAACAGATCATACTGTGCCTCATTAACCTGTGTATTAACATTGCACTTATATTTTCAATAATAAAATTATTTGCATTGCATGTCTTTGTCGAAAATCTGCTTCTGTTTTAAATTTCTGGTTTTGAAAACTTTTGAACTAGTAATGAAAATCTTTAAATCAGTCACAAAATGGTTTACAGTTTCAAAGCATTCAAATGCATTTACCTGCTAGTCAAATAACAAAACGCAACAAAACTGAAACAAAACATGCAGCAACAAAAAAAAAAACCTGCAAAAAGAAATGATTGCAGTTTTATAGAGAGTATAATCTTTCCAATGTAATTTACTTATTCATCAAAAAATTATTAAAGGAACAGTTCACACAAAAATGAAAATTACCCAATAATTTACTCACCCTCAAGCCATCCTTAGTGTAAATGACTATCTTCTGTCAGACGAACACAAGCGGAGCTTTTAAAATTTTTTATCCTGGCTCTTCCATGCTATATAATAATGTTGGTGTTGGGTATAGTTGCTCTGTTTTGAGTTTCAAAAAACGCATAAATCCACCCCAAAGCTAACCCATACACCACCAGGGGGTTAATGCATGTCTTATGAAGCAGACTGGTGTGTTGTTGTAACAAAAATATGAATATTTTAACACGTCGACACAAAACCCAATAATAACACACTGATTAGATCCTCTTCATAAGACGTGCCTTATTTATACATCAAGGAAGAGCCAGGATAAAATGTAAAAATGTTCATCTGAAAGAAGAAACGTCCTACACGATGGCTTGAGGGTAAGTCAATTTTGGGGTAATTTTCAATTTTTGTCCGAACTATTCCTTTAAATGTGTGTATAATATGTGTTTGTAATGATTGGCTGTCAGGAAAGGAGGCAGGGAAACGACAAACTTTTAAATGCTTAAACAAATGAACGAACATAAAACAAATGTGTGCTGACAGTCACCAAACTGAAAGCAAAACAAACCAAAAGCTCCAGGCCTGGTCCTCTCTCCACTTCCACTGCTGTCTCTCCTCCTGGTTGAGCTCCTCCAGGTGGCGCACACAGATGACAGTAATTAACACTCACACTCGATACCATGTTCTTTTATTGATTTTCAAGGCAACATCGCCCCACAGAGAAGAAACAAAAAAGTATTTTCAATTACTTTATGCTAGTAGGCTAGTATGTACCTAAAGAATAAGCGATAGACAAGTAAATATTTAACTAATAAATATGTACTACTCAAAGAAAACTCATACACTGAAAAAAATATATGCTGGGTTCAAACCATTACTTCATGTTGTCCCAACACAAACTATGTTAGCACGATTATGTTAACTTAATTGTTTTTACAAATGTAAGTGGATTGAACAGAAAACGATTAAACTGTCCCCAAAACACCTCAAGAATTATGTTGATTTAGCTCATTTTAAATAAGTAGTTTGAACAAGCAGCAAAAATGATTTTTTTGAGTGTAGTTAAAAACACATACACAGGAGAAACTAGTACTTTTCTGTAAGCTTTCTGTAAGAAACAAATTGTCAGCTCTGCTTGCCAGAATAATTTAGAAAAAACATACATGTAAACGTTTACAATTTAAAACTGTACAATCGATAGAATAATTATGTAAAAAAACCAATATCCTGTAAATTTTACATTTCAAATATTAACTCAAACAAAATCACAGACCATTGAAATTACATAAAAAAGCTCTAGTCGCCACTAAATTATTATAAATGTATAAATTACAGTTTAAAACGGTAACTTTTAGAATAAACTTGCCATACTAAAGAAAAAGATTTGCAAAGATTTTGAATCTATTATGAATCAGTGATTATATGATATATAGCACACGTACTTCGTGGAGACGTCTTTGAAAGATCGGAACATCTGCTAAACATCACACTCCATTGAACGTTTTTATATGTTAATGAGGCGTCTTCTTTAATTATAATATCAAATAATAAAATTCTACAAATGATTCTTCAGCTGTTGTATTATTTTTGAGTGAAAAAATACTTGAGCTTATCATATATGTGTAGACGGATGTATAATAAGTGTAACTGTTACTGTTATTTATAGCAGTATGGATGAGGGAATGTCTAAATAAAAAATGACGTCTTTGCTACATAAATAAGATGTCTCGCAGACCTAACATTCTAATAATGAACCTCTGCGATGCATTGCATAGATGTTGTTTGAATGTCTGACAAGGACGTCTATGTGACGTTTTCCAGATGAGCAAACGCCCTAAATAAGACGTCTCCCAGATGAAAACGCGGATGTCCAGCAGACGTCTCTGCGACGCATGTGTGCTATCTGGGATTATAAGTGCCTGTTTGAGACTGAACACACAAACACAAGTCATATCAGTAAATGAAAATGAGATTTCTTTTATTAACAAACATCTATTTACACTCTGGTCAGCAAACACATTGATGGACAGGCAGTCAATGGAGAATTACGGAGAAGAGACCAAACACGGGAAAGAGATACAAAAAAAGTGCTTACAAAAACACTCGTAAAAAGAGACAGAGCCATAAAGACCAGAGGAAGAGGTGCGATATAAATCTATATCATTCTTTTTCTCATTACTGTATACGCAGCAGACTATCATTTCAATATCCTAAACTCTACACTCAATTACAAATGTACAATATGAGTATTTCGGAGAGGGTTACAAAAAAAGCTCTTTTTTTCCCTCCTGGTCTACAGTTGAGATGTCTTGCACAGACAAACACTGAGCACTAGAGGGCAGGAAAAATCCATGGCCAATATGATGATCTAACTGAATATTGTACAAGATTACGGCAAGATAATATTATTATGCTGAAAAATGTTAGTTCATTTGCCATTTAATTGATAAACTAACAGCTAAACATTGTACCAGAACCATTGCTATGCTTAACCTCATGTTCTTTGAAAACTTGGTTGATTTATGTGAAGGACAAAGTGAGATGCTCTGAAAAATGTTCATTGCTCTTTTCAATTCATCAAAAACGCACAACACAAAGACTTTTAGATATATTTTTAAACACAGCACTTAATGTACTCTTTAAAATAAAGGTTTTTCACACTGATGCAACAGAAGAACCTAGATTCGTAAACTTAAATTCATCTGCAAGACCTGCATTTACTGCCTGAGAAATGTCTTGATACAATTTAAGATATTAAAATAAAAAATAAAAATAAACAGGTTTGGAACAAGTGGAGGATTAGTAAACGCTGACAGAATGTTTATTTTTGGGTGAACTGTCCCTTTAAGATGGCATTACAACAAAGATAATGTCATAAGAGAGAGTTCTACTATAAATGTATGGAGATATTAAAAAGATTTAAAAAAACTTTTTAATATCTTTTTTTACATCATTAAACCTGGCAATAGGTGGTGACAAATGTAATGAGTGAATCACAGAACATTTATTCAAGCTATTCGTTCAAAGCAGCTGATTCATTCAGCAATGGAAGTCTGCTGTGCTGTTTAAAAATGCACCACAGTTCTGTTAATACATTAAATCAAATATGAAATAACATTGTACAACAATTGATAATGATGTTTAAAAAATAATCAGGCAATACTGGCAATTTAGCGATCCCTGCAAATTTGCCAAAACAAATTCATGGTCCTCTTAGACGGAGACAAGACTTATTTAAATATTTATTTATTTAAATGCAGTGGAGCGATTTCATGGATGTTAAGGCTAGGACACACTAAGCCGACAGTCAGCGTTTGGGTTTGGACCATTGGTTTGCATCTGTCAGGCTAGTTGGTTTAGTGTGTTCCACACATCGCCTCTCACCAGGTTACTGTCACAGTGAGTTGGCCTGATTCAGCATGTAGAATCGGCATAACCCATCGGTGAAAGAAAGCGCTCTGATTGGCTGTTCAGCTACAAATCAAAGCACGAAAACAAAAACTGAAGTGACAAAACTAAGCAAACACTGCAAGTCAAAAGGGATCACAAGGAAGCAGGCTGTCATTTCACAGCATTGCAAATAATATTATTATCAGAGGCGGCACAGTGGTTAGCACTGTCTCCTCACAGTAAAGAAGGTTGCCTGGTTCTAGTCCTGGCTGGGCCAGTTGCCATTTCTGTGTGGAATTTGCATGTTCTCCCCGTGTTCGCATGGGTTTCCTCCGGGTGCTCCGGTTTCCCCCCCACAGTCCAAAGACATGTTCATCCGCTGCATAAAACATATGCTGGAATAGTTGGCGGTTCATTCCACTGTGGTGACCCCTGATAAATAAGGGACTAAGCCAAAGGAAAATTAATGAAGGACTTATTATCAGAGATATTTACAGCAGTAAATTTCTGTATGATGAGCGAGAAGAACTGAGCAAATGGTTTGTAAATTCTGCTTTGTTTACGGTTTGTATGTGTGCAGCACTAGCTTCGGTTTCCCTTTGTGAAATGACAATACACACTACTGCTACCTGCAGGTGAGGAAAGATGCATCCTCTCACACAGAAACAGAATGTACATTCTCAGTTCAGACAACCGTCGTCTGTTTGGTGTGTTCCTGTGCAACTTTTGATCCAGACACAGTCGATTTTCATTGTCACTATTTTTTTGAGGTTGGCTTGGTGTGGCCTGGAGTAACAATGTTCATCATTAAAGCACTTACGCCTATACATCTTTTTGCATGCTTTATTTGAATGGAAACGTGCAGTGTAAGCATTCTTCAAAAGTTCTCATTTTTTTCATTCTAGGTGGAAAATAAAGCAATATATGTGATCTATTCCATTAAGAGCATGATTTTGCCCACTTCCTTTACCATCAGGTCAAAAAGCTCCCAATACAGTACGAGTCTCATTATATGAAACATCTGGGATCACAAGCAAGCAAGTCGACCACTGCATGAGTAATGTAGGTAGGTTATACTGACCTTTGGCCTTCACATCTCATTAAAAAAAAAAAAAAGAAACGCACAGCCGCTCTCGTCAGAACATGTTAATACCAGTTGTGCTTTGAGGTTTATGTTCCCATCAAACAGTTACAGTAGCTCTGCATCTACAGTGAAGGACATTGACAGACACCCATTACTCATATTCACTTAAGGACATTTGTTCACTGATATTTGATTACAAGCACCATTCATACGAAAGAACCATTTTTTAATGTTACAATTATATCAGCTAGACCTATAAAACAGTAACAATGAAATGTAATAGAGTGAGGTTATGTAGAAATTGTAGTAAGAGACTAGGAAGCCCAAATAGTTTGTGTGTTTGATCTATAAAAGCATGTTGTGCAATAAATGATGATTATGAGGATTACAAATACCGACTGGCATGTACAGTGACCCAAAAACATTCAATTAAAGGATAGTTCACCCAAAAACTAAAGTTTGCTCACCATTTACTCATACTCAAGTGGTTCTACTTTCTGTTGAACACAAAATTATATTTTGAAGAATGCTGGGGAAAAACAGACATTGACATCTATAGTAGGAACAAAAAAATACTCAAAGTCAATGGCTGTTTTTTCCGGCGTTCTCCAGTATATCTAGAAGAAAGATGACGAAAAGAAGTGGTTTTTGGGTGAACTATCTTTTTAAGTTGCACTCAAAATACACAAATATAATTGGATTAGATGCAAAATGTCAAACACTTTAGAGTAAGGTTTCATTAGTGCTAAAGTTAACATACAGTAGGCAATTTTTTAGTGATGACATCCTTTGTTAACGTCACTCAATAGAAATAGAGTTGCTCATTATGTCAATTCATAAATGAGCTTGCTCTTCATATAATTAATTAAACAATAAAAGTTATGACACGTATGGATTTCTTTTTTGATATATTTACAAATATTTTAAAGCATTTGGGTACATAGAATTTAAACGGAGAAACAAGAAAATGATGATTCTCTTCATTTCCTCTTATGTTGTGTTAAGAAGATACGTAAGGAATGAATCCACCTTTCAAGATTATTAAATGCGGTATTGTCAGTTCAACTGAATTATTGCCGTTAACTAATGTTAATAAAACCTTTTTGTAAAGTGTTCCTAAATTATCAAGAAAAGCATCTTCAAACAAACGAATCCCTTTGTTCATTCATTCATTTTCTTTTCGGCTTATACCTTTTATTAATCTGGGGTCGCCACAGCGGAATGAACCGCAGAATCACTTTGTTATGGAAGTTATTTTTAGTGAGTGAACGAAACATTTGGTGAAATGTATACATTTTTAGTGTTAAAGGGATAGTTCACTCAAAAATACAAATGTTTCTTTATTCTGTTGAACACACAAAAACAAATATTCAGAAGAATGTTGGAAAAAAGCAGCCATTGACATCTATAGGATGACAACAAAATGAATATGAAAGTCAATGGCTACCGGTTTCCAAAATTCTGTTCAACAGAAAAAAGCAAGTCAAACTGCTGTAGAAGAAGTGAAGGGTAAGTAAATGACGAGGCTTTAGTTTCGGGTGAACTATCACTTTAAGTGTCTAAATACAGTGATTTTGGGATCACTGCACAGAAATCAACACTTTGGATTATAGAACCAAAAACGACTGGCACTAGCTATGTTTCCATCCACATATGTAAATGCACATTTTGGTGGAAAAAGAAAAATTGATTCGCATAAGATACACAAACAACATTTATAAAAAGAGGCCATTTTTTTCTGCAATAGGATGATGAGTAGACAAATAAACATTGACGTGAATACATTAATCAAATGAGATTGCATTCCCAATCATCAGTCATCTGAACGCAAGAGAACATAACAGCATTTGCTCAGTCATTTAATATGTAGGACACAAAGCTACAGCGGTTTCCCTGGTTGTAGCGACTTACATTTACTATTTATTGCACCGGTTTACAGGGACGTGATTATTTTGTTCTCAACACATAGAATTGAAACAAAGCATTATTTGCTAATTATTGCTGTCGTATTCCAATTTTTCATACAAATTAAAGGAAAATCCACTTTTTTTTGGTTTATTTTACAAGTCACCTAGAGTTAAACAGCTGAGTTCTACCATCTGAATCGAAAGGTTCTCGCAATCATGGAGATGTGTGGGTGATGGTTCAGTACTATTTTCAGATGCTGTGTAATATCATTGTACTGGAAAATTAGGAAAATTATCAAAACTCTTGGTCTAATCCGATCCAATGATTTATGCTAAGCTAAGCTAAGCTAAAAGTGTCCCCCCACTCCCAAAGATTGGCTGAATGGATTCAAAAATGGTAAAACTCAACAGTTTAACTCTAGAGGAGTTAATAAAATGAGCTTATCTCCCAATAAAGTGGAGTGTTCTTTTAAATTAGGATGGAACCATAGCTAATCAATCATCACGCTACAACACAAAACGACTTCCAGAAAGCTCTAATTCTTTCTCAAGTTTATATTTTATGCTTCCTTTATTCTATTTTTGACTACCACAAGAAGTCGGCTCACTTTGTTTTATATTTATGCTCGGCGCCCACTTTCCTCCTCTCAACTCTCCCTGTTTTTATTGTGCAAATCCTGAG
>CAIGQW010000317.1:9795305-9813485 GCA_903798125.1 Danio choprae | reverse complement strand
CTCTCTCTCACGCCCAAACACACACACCCAAACTCATGTACTCTCATATACACACACAATTTCTCTCTCTTACGTCCAAATACACACAAACCCTTACACACACTGTCTCATGCACAAGCACACAAACTCACACACACACACACACATTCTCTCTCACTCTCACACACACACATTCTCTCTCACTCTCACACACACATTCTCTCTCACTCTTACACACACATTCTCTCTCTCACACACACATTCTCTCTCTCTCACACACACATGCACGCACGCACGCACGCACGCACGCACGCACACCTGCCGTCTGATTTATTAATCTCCCGGTGACAGTGAATGGTAGAGTATCTAGAGACAGGACAAGTGCTTCACTCATTTGCTACTAGTCTGATTAAACTGTCATGAAAAATGTCTCAGGGGCAAATCTAATGTGTTTAGCACCTCCATGTGCACATCTTGAAAAAGGCTTCTTCTGCACACACTCATTACAGATCCTGCATAATTTAAGGCGTATTGAAATCAGGCCAGAACCGCTCTCAGAGGAACCACTCCGACGATCCATATTAAAAACCCAGATAAAACACAGAAAGCAGCAGGTAGAACGGGGAGCAAACCTTGCTCTGAATTTCTCTATTAAGACGAATACACGAACGCACACATTTACACTTCATTAACCAGGTCTGTTTACGGAAAGCTGGCTCGTCCAATGAGAAGAAAGCAGACCTGTCGCCTCACAGCAATAAGGTTGCTGGTTCGAGTCCTCGCTGGGCCAGTTGGCATTTCTGTGTGTAGTTTGCATGTTCTACCCATGTTGGCGTGGGTTTCCTCCGGGTGCTCCGGTTTATAAGTGAATTGGATGAACTAAATTGCCCGTAGTGTATGAGTGTGTGTATGTATGTGAGAGTGTATGGGTGTTTCCCAGTACTGGGTTGCAGCTGGAAGGGCATCCGCTGCGTAAAACAATATGCTAGAATAGTTGGTGGTTCATTCTGCTGCGGCGACCTCTGATAAATCAGAGACTAAGCAAGACAATAACAATACAAAACCCTGTTCATCTATTTAGCAGATATAAAAGCTCCTTTATGGTTCGATTTTTTAGCTTCAGACGGTTTCGCTAATCCCTCACCGGACAAGATCAGAATGCTTAATGAATGGACTAATTAGGAACTTGCACTAATTAAAAGAAAACTAACTTTAATTAATGCTTCAGATAAGGGGCAAGCAGGGACACGTGTAAGAGGATCTGCTTTACTAAACTCGTGATGAGTCTATGTGACTGGATTTATACATGAACCAACACACACACACACACACACACACTGAGTTTCCACGATTAAAGGGAGTGTACACATCAAAATGTCATTATTCACTCATCCTCCACTTGGTCCAAACATGATTGGGTTTCTTTCTTCTGTTGAACACAAAGAAAGATATTCTGATTAATGTTGAAAAGCAGCAGCCATCGAATTCCATGGTATTTTTGTTCCTACCATGGATGTCAATGGCTGCTTTTTTACCAAAATTCTTCGGAATATCTTTTATTCATTCATTCATTCATTTTCCTTCGTCTTAGTCCCTGATGTATCAGGGGTCGCCATAGTGGACTAAACCACCAACTATTCGGCATATGTTTTACGCAGCAGATGCCCTTCTAGCCACAACCCAGTACTGGGAAACACCAATACACTCTAGCACTCAATACACTACAGTCAATTTTGTTTACCCAATTCACCTATAGCACATGTCTTTGGACTGTGGGGGAAACCGGAGCACCCGGAGGAAACCCACGCGAACATGGGAAGAACATGCAAAATGCCACCTGGTCCAGCCAGGACTCAAACCAGCCACCTTCTTGCTGTGAGGCGACAGTGCCAACCAAGAAGGTGTTCAATGTGAGGAAATAGTGATGGAATTTTCCTAAAACTAAACTGAAATTGAAAATGTATGGGTGAACTCTCCCTTTAAGAAGACTTTTCATAGGCATAATGATTTTTTCCTCAAACTTAACATCTATAAAACAATTTTCAGTGTAATGAAATCCCTAAAATAAATATTTTGTTATTATAAATTTTTTTTGTTCTGAAACTCACACATTTAACACTCTGCATTTTCTACCAGGGTGATTACAGTTAACGAAAAGTAAAAACTACTTTTTTAAAGCTACTTGTTAGGAAAATATTAAATTACTGAAACAGAAAAATGTACAAAAACTACACAAGCCATTAAAAACAAAACAAAATAAAATTCTACATTTTGTTCAACAAAATTATTAAAATAGGTAAAAAAAAAACTAATAATAAAAAAAATAAATAAATAAATAAATAAAACATAAAAAAAATAAAAAATAAAAATAAATAAATAAATAAAATAACTGACTACATAAAATTCTGGAAAAAAATACTTTTTGATTTTATGGTTTACTCTGACAAATTGGAGTCGACAAATTACAAAACAGAAATTTCTTTTCACATCTGACTTTTTCCTCAGAATCATGTTTTTACATGCTGGTGGAATTCTGGCATTTATCTGAGAGCTCTATAATAATTTACAATACTCAAATTTAACTATTTCAAGTGCAACGGTGTCCATTAAACTGAGATTTTACTGCTGTGTTTCATGAAGACTCTCAATAGACACAGTAAGTTCATCATTTTAAGACATTTCAAACATTTTACCAGCCTTTTTTCTAAACAGGTTAATATTGTCAACTAACCAAAATCCACAAACTTTTCAGCTAGCTGGCAAGGAAATATTATTTTCATTTAGATAAACCAAATTCCTCAAAAATATCAAATCAAATAAAAAACAACCATATTATGTTTTACTAGTTTTCCAAAATGCAGGGAATACCTTATCTGGATCACACACAGGCATGCACACACAAACACAGGTACTTACTGAGGCACAGGCTTTAACAGAAGATGAGATGGTTTCTCATTGACATGGTAGAGTGGGAATGGGTCAAATCCACCAATAAAATCAACTGAAAACCAAACAAAAGGTGAAATTAAAGAATGAAAGGAATGAAGCGGAAAAAATAAAACCATGAAGAGAACAAATGAAACATGAAATGATCATCACTTGATGAAAATCAAAATCATGAACAGACATCATGCATGGCAGAAATATCAATCAAGCGAACATTTCCACTTCAACACTTTACAGAAATCAAACAATGATTAAAAACAACACTTCAGAGTACTCGAATGTTCTTTGCACATAGAAAACGTTCTTTTAAGAAACCTTCATTGAATAGGAAACTAAAAAATGAATTGCATGAAAAACGTATTTTCCAACTTATAAACTTATATTTAACAATCCATTTTATTTCTGGTTTAAATACACTATGAACAGCAGCTACGCTAAATATTTTCTTTATTTTCTATTTCCACCTGGGGATACTCATCCCGAGGTCCCTACAGATTATGCAGCGCCATTGATGCGATCCTAGACCTGTGAAGAGATGATCCAAAGGTATCCTGGACCGGGCCGTATCCCGAGCTGATACTGTGGTGGTCATGGAGGAATGGAGTGCATGAGGCTACAGTGACGAACAAGTCTACGCTTGATCCTGTGGGCCAGCCTGACCTCCCGCTGGTGCCCTACCCACACCTGCAGCTTCCACGATGGACGTCCAGCTTCTCCAGCCCCGGCGCCTAGACTGCAGCTCCACACAGGAAGTTTGGCCAGAAGAAAAATTATCGTGCCTAACATAGCCTGGTTTCTCTCGAGGTTTTTTTTCCTTCACTTCGTCAATTGGTGAAGCTTTTTCCTCACCACTGTTGCCACTGGCTTGCTCGGATCGGGACTTGTGGAGCTGCGCTTCGGTGGATTTGCTCTTCAGTGTTTGAACTTTCAGCAGTGAAACTTAAACCACACTGAACTGAACTGAACTAAACTCTGAAATCTGGACTTTACTACAACATGTTAAGCTGCTTTGACACAATCTACTTTGTAAAAAGCGCTATATAAATAAACTTGAATTGAATTGAATATTTAAGTGTAAATGTGTAGATACGATCTGATATGCTCACATACACACCCACCCACCCACCGATGTAGGCTTGACTAAAACTAAAGAACTTGAAAAGATTTATTTTTCGCTAGCAGTACAAAATTCTATAGTGACATTTCTCTCACACACATACACACTTGTACAGCTATCTTTATGAGGACTTCCCATAGACAATGATTTTTATACTGTACGAACAGAATATTCTATCCTCCTATCCCAACCCTACCCTGAACACAACTCTCACAGGAAACAATCTGCCTTTTTACACTTTCAAAATACTTCATTCTCTGTGATTTATGAGCTGTTTTGCTCATGGGGACCAAAAGAATGTCCTCACAAGGTTACCGGTATTGCCATAGTTGTGTGGGGACATTGGGTCAACACAATGTGAGGAATACAAGATACACACACACAGTGGAATGAATAACAGGTTTATGAATGAGTGATTTTGATTATGAGATGTCAGGCCTCATTCACCCGAGTGTGATCAACTCCACACTGAGAACTCACGCACGCATCATCCCTGCATCATAATGCCAATATCACCTATTGAAAATAGAAATAAGTACACAAGATTGGAATGACACACCCAAATGGTGTATGATTTATGCTGGGAATGTCGAAATGTGCATGTAAAATTATAATATAAAAATCATTAAATTATAATTCTGTCAATGTTTATTTACCAATATTCTTCCCAATCCCATATCTATTAATATTTAACGCGAGCACAAACGTATGAACGCTTATTTCCACAGCATAATAAAAAATGTAAGGGTAAATGACATTTTGAATTACACTTCCAACACGAGCTCAATGTAAATAAGTGCTACTGCTTACATTTTTGTCAAACATGCAAAAATGTACTTCAACCTACGTTTGACTGCAGTTTTGAAGTAAAATGAACACTAGGGGGCAGTATGAGGACAACTTTTGTTCCTATATTTACAGGGACATATTGACAAATAAAGGATTATTTTCATGCAGTACTTTGCACAACACCGAATAAATAGCCCAAAAATACTTAACGGTGTCTATGAATTGTAATCGAAAACATTTGTCTCACCTATCTATCTCCATAATGACAACTTTTCTGGTGTGGTCAGTTTGCTCGATAGCTCACTAGGTACGATGTTTGTACTTGTGATGCAGAGTGCTCGGTTAAATATGACAAAGCATGGTTCCACAAAAGTAATGTAAAATCAAGGTAAAACTAAATGGCTGCAGTGCAGTTTTCTCTTAAGTGTGCTTTTGAAACACTATTGGTTGGGTTTAGGGAAAAGGTTTTTTTTTTTTTTTAAAGATTTATTTTTGCCATTTTTGGCTTTATTTGTCAGTACAGTAAGTTGACAGGAAGACAAGTGGGAGAGAAAGAGAAGGGGTTATGTCACGGCTGCTGCACTGCCGCTTGTCTGCCGTGTGTGTGTGTCTGTCTGTCTGTTTTGCTCCCTCTACAGATTTGCTACAGTATTGCGGGGCTTAATCAGGTGGATGGGGAACAGCTGAGTCAAGGTGTGCGCTCTTTTATCAGCGTCCTGCTTCTGTTTGGGGGGAAGTAACTGCTCGATACGAAGAGTTGAACGGAGACCAGCGGCATGCGAGTTGGCGAGGCGTTTTGCCTAATGTTTGGTCACTGTGGGTCTAAAAGAAACTTTTTTTTTAACGTGACTTTTCGGTTTCCCCTTGCTTTTTCCTTGTTTCGCCTCGAGGGCATAACAGGTAGGATTGGGAAAGGTCCACAAGCCGGGATTTGAACTCGGGACGCCCGGAGCGCTGCCGCAACATATGTCAGCGCACTAACCAGTGGGCTATCGCGCCGACAGGGAAGAGTTTTAGTCAGTGATTCGCTTGCCTAGGTGATCTGACAAGCCGCGCCCTCTCCTGGATGTGTACAAGAAAGACGCGTAAATAAAACATACAACAAAACGTTTCCCAAGTAACATATTTTTGGTTTGCACAAATGTAGACAGTGCCCTCTAGTGGATTTGTCATCTGAAACATTCAATTAAATGTACCTGGAGAAATGTATTTTATGTTTCGCAAAGATGTAGGCTCAGGAATGTATTTACAGTGAGCATGGGTTGCACATTTTGGATGCTATATCTTATATAGAGAGTTATAAATGTGCCATTTTGAGACGAAACCGTTGCATTGTGAGAATTAATACAGAAGTTGGAGAACCATTCAGTACTGTCAGATTTGTTATATTGTCAAGTTTACATCTCGCAGTTCTGACTTTTCCCCTCAGAATTACATTTCGTAGTTTTGACTTGTTCCTCAGATTTGGAGTTATCTAGTGTTTCTCATTTTGTCTATGATTTTTAATTTCCACAATATTTAAAATACATTTGATCAAAATTCTGACTTTGTTTTGCAATTGGACTTTTCCTCAGAAGTTTACTTCTCAAGCTTTATCCAAACTTTCTCTTTCTGTCTTTTTCGAACTTTTCTTTTTACTTTCCAATTCTGATATTTTAGAACAGACTATTATAAAAGCATACGTCATACACTTTTGGGTTGCTCACTGTAGTGCATAAATTATAAAAAGTGCATTGGGATACGATGAAAGCAAACTTGCATTTCACCTATAAATGCACAAACAAACCTTTCAGTTGATCCATTTAACCGCAACTGAAAGCAATCTCAGGAGCAATTCTTCCATTATGTTTACACACACCGAAAACACAGTACGCCAATCGCGAAAATAGCAGAGCTGGTGTGTTTCTCATAAACAACAGGCTTTCTGAGCTGATAATGTGTCATTAGTGTTCACAGGAGCTTCAGAGACCATGATCTGTGCTGCTATGTGTGGAATGCTGGAAAAACACACGTAAATAGATGACTTCACACATACTCCACCAACTGTGAAACACATATACACACTCATTTCTCAAGATTTTGCTCATTCGTCCCATATTGGTGGTGGTGCAATATTACAGTGAATACTGTATATGGTCATCCAAAATCAAAATCACAAAAAACAAAGAGCTCTTGCACAATCTGCTTCAGTGGAGTAAAAATGCAGCATGGAGACAGATGAAGCCAAACTGAGAGGACGCGAAAAACTAGTTAACAAATATTGATTAAGTTACCAGCTTGGTCTCAAATAATTGTCAAAAAAAAAAATGAGTTGGGTGAAACAAATAGAAGTCAGATTGTTGTAAAAATCCCTCAGCTGAGTGAAAGAGGCAGACATTAGAGCCTCAAAAGCCTTTAAGGTCTGAGATAAACTGACACCTAATCTGACCAATATCCATTTGTAGTAATGCTTTTAGCAACTCTTATTGTTTTTAAGTTGTTCATTGTTCATCAAACAGATGATGATAAACTTCATCGGGACTCGTTTGCTGGATATCATGTTTAAAGTCTGTCATATGTAGTCTAAGCAGTGTGTGTTTGGCCTTGTATCACAGGTAGAGATCACACAGCACTCATGCAATAAGACGACTCCAGCATACATCAAAAATTCTCTTTGACTATGTCTCTCTCTGGATAGTGTAACGCATTTACATTAGACTAGCTCTCACACTAACATTCAGCACTGCACTATTTTGACCCACTTTCATAAAAAGCAGGAATCTGCTCAGCACTGATAACCGCACAGACACCGGCATCCCACACACACACAGACACAGACAGACACACACTCTCATGTGGAGCCAGGTTTTGCCTTTTCTTTGGTGAAGGCAGAAGCTCAGACAGAAATTTGGGTTTAAGATCAATACTCCAGAGACCACGCGTCCCGACCTGTCCGCTGTTATTAGCTCAGATTCACACCGCCGCCAACTGACTGCTGCTTTTAATGAGCCGGCGACAGCAGTGGGACCTCGACTACAAACTAATTATGGATGCGAGTCGTTTAAAAATCCGAAAGAAAGAGGAGAGAGATTAGAAGGAAGGGCAAACGACAGAAGAAAAATCCATGAATGAAAATGAAGCCTGATGCATTATTATTCAAATCACCTGGAGAGAGAGAGAGGGAGAGAGGGAGAGGGAGAGAGAGGGAGAGAGAGAGAGAGAGAGAGAGAGAGAGAGAGAGAGAGAGAGAGAGAGAGAGAGAGAGAGAGAGAGAGAGAGAGAGAGAGAGAGAGAGAGAGAATATGGCAAGCCATTTCAACAAAATCTATATGCAAGTATGTTTTCATGCCTATTACTAATTTGTTAAATTCAATAATTCATTTATTCACTCATACATTTTCCTTCGGCTTAGTCCCTTAATTTATTTTGCCACACTGGAATGAACCGCCAACTTATCCAGCATATGTTTTACACAGCAGATGCCCGTCTGGCGGAAGACCTTTTAGCTTAGCTTAGCATAGATCATTGAATCGAGCATAGATCATTTAATTGAATTGAACTTAGCATAGATCATCAAATCGAATAGACCATTAGCATTCTCACTCAAACATTAAAAATACATTAAAACGCGTTTCCATAGTTTTCCTATTTAAAGCTCGACTCTAACACCAATGAAAAATGTATATTTTTTAGGCCGATATGCTAAGATATACTCTCATTCTTGCATAATAATCCAGGAACTTTGCTACCGTACCGTGGTATTCCACCAATGAGATGTTACCTAGCTGGGGACTATTTTCAAGCTTAACATCATTCATAATATGAGATCATAATATCATTGCGGATGATATATGTTAAGCTAAAAGTGCTTCTGCCAGACCCAGATATTAGCTGACTGGATGTAAAAATTGTGAAATGACTTGCTGCGCATCGATGGATTTGCTCTTCAGTGTTTGGACTTTCAGCAGCGAAACCACACATTTAACCACACTTTAAAACAGCGAAACTTTAAAACTTTAAAAACATTTTAAAACAGCGAAGCACACCAGCAGCGAAACCACACTTTTAACCACACTGAACTGAACCAAACTGAAATTCAACTCTGAAAACTGGACTGACACAGTTTCAGTTTACTAGAACTTCTATGTTAAGCGGCTTTGACACAATCTACACTGCAAAAAAAGCTAGAGAAATAAAGATGAGTTGAATTGAACTAGTGAAATGAGTGTTGCTTTAAATTATAGTGCTTATTCTTTGGTTATAAACATGTTTTTAAAAGACACTGGTACTTATTTATTAGAAACCAGTTTTTATTTTCTAGATACTAATGGCTTATTCATTAGATACTGGTATTTATTATTAGATACTTATGCTTATTATTTAAATACTAGCACCTAGCTCTTAAATAGATACTACTACTACTACTACTACTACTTATTTTTCATTAATACTTATTAATTAGATACTAGTACTTATTTCAATATTGACTAATAACAATTTTAGGAACTTTTTGGAGATTAGTAATCAGCTATTCTGCTTTGATTATTTGTATTCCAATTATGACTTATGACTATATATATATATATATATATTCATAATAATAATATTATTCAATACTAGTACTTTATCGTTAGATACAACTAATTTATTATTTATTATACACTCATACCTTTTGGATAGATAATAATTTTTATTTATTGCATGCCAATACGTATTCATTATGGTACTAGTTTTTATTTTTAGACACTAGTACTTATTTTAGTATCTAATAAAGTAGATATTGGTATGGTTTCGATGAAGTACTAGTGGTTTTTTTAAGAGGCCCTTTCATGTTTACAGACTTTTCTGAAAAAATAAGAAGTAAATTTGCTGGAAAAGATCAAGCATGAACTGGCCCTTTAAAAAAACAAAAATTGTAATAATAACAAAAGAAATTCCATTAATTTCCCAAAATGATAATTGTAACATTACCAGTAAACTGATCCTTTGTTTGAACACTAATATTTTAAATTACCAGTAAAGTAATTCCTGTAATTTTACAGCAATTTATCGGTGTTACTGTGTGATAGGGGCTATTGTTACAAATAAAAAATGTTATCTTAATAGTCACAATTTTTCACAGGCACCTCATGTTATATAGTCACAATGGACGTTCCAATAAAAACAAAATGTATAAAAACTAATATCTAATGTATAATTACTAGTCATTATTTAATAGGTACTAACATCTAATAAGTAGGTACCAGATACTATAGCCGATTTTCAATTGCTCTGTATGGCTCTTGATTGGAACCTCACCCGAGGTGGTACTAAGAAAAGTCCCCAAAAATTGAGCCATACTGAAGTGAAAAAACACCTTTAGTGTCTTATAAGCACTAATATCTTCTAATGAGGTATTATTACCTAAGAAATAAGTACTAGTAGCTAATGAATAAGAATTGGTATGTCATTAAAAAGATCTAGTAGCATGATACTACTATGTTTCATAGATTAAAATGTTATAGCTTGCCACATGAAAGAGAGAGAAAGAAAGATAGAAAAGGAGCTAAAAAGAGGGAGATAGAAAGAGGGAAACTTCAGAGGCGAGGAAGAGCAGTGGAGAAATTAAATCCTCCACTTCAAATGAGCGTGTAAATGAACCACACACAGTTTTGCATGATAGAAAATAGACCCACTGGGCTTCTCATATACACACACACACACACGCAGCTCTATACTTCCTACATGTTATGAATAAAGCAAAATGTGCCTACAAGTTCTCCACAACCCCCACAGGTACGTAAAACTACATTTTCTAGGAGAAATACAGAATCTGAGGAAAGTTTTTTTTTAACTCAGAGGTCCATTAAAAGCCCTGTGCGATGGATGGTTTTGATGAAAAGTTCTCTCTCTCTCAACACATTTCCATTTTTTTCCTCCTATACCCAAAAGTCAGCAATTTGCATCGCAGGCCCGCAAAAACCACACTTGACAGTTTGATCCATGGATGAAAGCAACGAAGATGCTTTCAAACACCTTCCTTCGCAAGCAACTGATGCTCAGAAAGCTGCGGAATGGCTGCTTGTTCCAACACAGCTGAAAAATTATTTATATAACACGGGTGAAAGAATCCTTTTTGAACAGATTTATAAACTGAATAAACAATTTAGATAGTAATTAGCTACTAAGAGGAGCTAATGCATGATGACGTTTAAACAATTCATAGATTACTAAATTATGAGACAGACTGTTTATAAACTGCTGATGGAGTAATTATTAATGAACGGTTTAGTTTTTAACGAGTCACACATTAACTGGTGATTAGTTAAAGGGTCATGAGTGAGAGATTGAAGCGTCTGTCAGGAAAGAAGCAGATGCTGTTATGAATAATTAAGTGAAGCGTTTTCTCGCACAGTCTCATGAATATTTACGAGACACTGAGACGTCACAAAGTATGATTGTGCTGTTCCGTGTCACTTCCTGTGACATCGACCCAGTGCAGATTTCAAATCCATAAGACGATGTACATAAAAAGCTCAAAATTTACATTTGAAATGAACCGATGCTTTCATTGTCTTCTATGATGTGCAACACAAACACCTCCGTTAGAATTTCAGAAAACAACACATCAGTGTTTCATGACATTTTGAGCATTGAAAATTGCATACACAAAATAAAAAACAGCGAACATGGCTCAGTGGTTAGTACTGTCGCCTCACAGCAAGAAGGTCGCTAATTTCAAGTCCCGGCTTGACCAGTTGGCCTTTCTGTGTGGAGTTTGCATGTTCTCCCAGTGTTGGTTTCCTCTAGGTGCTCCGGTTTCCCCCACAGTCCAAACACATGCGGTATAGGTGAATTGAATAAACTAAATTGGTCGTAGTGTATGTGTGTGAATGAGTTTGTATGGGTGCTTCCCAGTACTGGGTTGCAGCTGAAAGGGCATCCGCTGTGTAAAACATATGCGGGATAAGTTGGCAGTTCATTCCGCTGTGGCGACCCCTGATGAATAAAGGGACTAAGCCAAAGGAAAGTCAATGAATTATAGAGCACAGTTCAAAAAAAGTCACTTGTTTATCATTATGCTTGATTTTGATTCACACGGTTTATAATTCATCCTTTTTGAAAACACTAGTAAATTCGTTCCGTCAACTTTCCAGAAAGAGAAGTTGTAACATTACCGGTAATTTCCCGCAACGCTGCTCTGTGTGAACGCAGAAAGAAAAATTACTGGAAACAGCGCATTCACGTTTAGAGCACGCTGACGAGCACGTCTACTCTGATCAATCAGACAAATTCACATCCAAGCTGTTTATGAAAATAAACGGCTTTAAATCCTTCTCCAGACACATTTAGCTGATGCTTGTTAGTTATGTGACGCTTTTATGTTCCTTCTTAGTGCCAACTGTGGAAAAAATGATCGATAAAACGCTTATAATAAACCGCTGTGAGTTTACATGTGAAGCAGCGCTCTGGTCAGTCAGATCTGAGTAGCCGACAACACCGGGAGTCTTTCACTTTAAAAAGTATTTCACAAGTTGCAACACACTTAAATCTACATCTTGTTATGCGAAAGTGTTCCTCCATATCTTTTCATCGATGTTGTTCACAATATGGCGCCGGGGTGGCGCAATGGGTAGCGATATCGCCTCACAGCAAGAAGGTTGCTGGTTTGAGCCTCAGCTGGGTCAGTTGGCATTTCTGTGTGGAGTTTGCATGTCCTCCCCATGCTTGCGTGGGTTTCCTCCGGGTGCTCCATTTCCCCCCACAAGTCTATATGGTATTTTGGAGCAGATATGTGAATGGCCCTTTTCTGGAAAAATTCCGGAATGTCCCTGCCTGTGTGAACAGCACATAGCCTATTTGAATTCACCAGTAAAGTCATTCCGGATATTTTCCGAATATTTACTGGTTTCACTGTGTGAAAGGGGCTGATGCTTTCTTATTTTCATGATGCATGGTGGGATAATTAAGGGAGTGACCGTTTCAGTGCACTGGAAAATGTTGTTATTGAGACAGCACTTAAAATGAAACTCCCTGAGCAGTACGTTGCCTACTGAACAATGCCGCTGACTAAAACACACCCTATATCTTTGTATTACCTTAGTCTAAAAGAAAACAGCTGAAATTTTGAAATGCTCCTTTTTTGCAACTTTTTAGCAGTCTACTAGTATACAGAATGCTTCAAAACTTACAGCCACCAAATGGCCACTCTGATTTCATGCGGTCTTTAAATCTCTCAGGCTATGAAGCATCCTCGGAGCGATAAAACTTTCCTCTGGGCACTTGTAATCACTTTGATGTTGGTGAATTTGTGGAGAGCATAAATATAGAGTTCACTTCAGCACACGTGGCTGCCCATAAAACACACAGTGCCTCCTGCTGAGCGATGATGCCGAAAGATCATCAGAAAACAAAGGCAAACAGGACGCAACTGTAAAAAAAAAGAAAAAAAAAAGAAAAAATTATTATTTCTGCACAGCGCAGTTCATCCTGTTAGAAAGTTACAGCCCGTGGGGAATGTTCAAAGTTGGTAGTAAATAAAAAGAATGGTATTCCCTAGTATTCTGGAATGGCGAACACATTAATAGTCAGTGAAGGGCTGGTGTTTGACCTGTACAAACAGAAGAGAGGCTTATCTCATTCCCAGGGCTTCCTCTCCCACTTAGAGAGCTTGTTAAAGCATGTTCTGCCAAGAACAAACATCTCACCAAGCAATTTTGTGTTTAATAAACATGTAATAGACATCTAAACATAGACCTATGAGGCTAAATTTGGGCTGTCAGTGAAAAATCGAATAGACAGCGAAGAATAGCCCAAAAATAGACTAGTCATCAAATACACAGATTAGACAGACTGCAGTTCTGTCTGACAGTTCAAATGTAGTCTTGTTTTAATACAAAATCGTACACACATTCAGATTTCCCATATAAACACACAGCCCATGCAGGCTCATAGGAGAGAAAAATGAGTGATGAGTGATCTGCAAACTAATATTATGTTGCTCATTACACATTTCAAAATGAGTGGCAATAAATGTACATTCAGTTTATCAGAAACAAATGAATGTAAAAAATGTCTGAATGTGACATTTTTATCAGCATCTGCTGAAGCAACTGTGACATTTATAGTTTCAGATGACTACGTTTGCCATGGTGGCACATAAATGCAAAAAAATAAATAAATAAAAGGCAGTTTTGTAAAAAATGCATTTCTCAGAGATTTAGTATGGTAATAATTGTACATGGCAATGTGTTTGGTCTTGGCAGCATAAATCTTCATTCATTTTCCTTCGGCTTAGTCCTTTTATTCATCAAGTGTCACCACAGCGGAATGAACCGCCAACTTATCCAGCATATGTTTTACTTAGCGAATGCCCTTCCAGCTGCAACCCAGTACTGGGAAACATCCATACACACTCATACACTACGGCCAATTTAGATTATTCAAATCACCTACAGCACATGTCTTTGAACTGTGGGGGAAACCAGAGCACCCGGAGGAAACCGAAGCCAACACGGGGAGAACATGCAAACTCCACACAGAAATGCCAAATGACCCAGCCGGGACTCGAACCAGCGACCTTCTTGCTGTGAGGCGACAGTGCTAACCACTGAGCCACCATGTCGCCCAGCATAAATCTTGCTGCTGCTTTTATTATTATGGCTGAGCAAATACTGAGACTTGCTACTGCCAGGATATTCACAGACATGCAGTCTGTGAGTATAAAACACTGCTGCTGCAAAAATAATATATGTGTAACTGCTGCAGCAAATCTAAACACAGGTGGAGCTGGGGTGGAGGAGGGTCTCCAAAATACGTGCATCACATGCTAGTGTAAAACAACACTAAGGCATTTAAAATGCTGAGGAGCAAGCTTATTGGCTGCTGAGGTGTGACAGCAACCAATCTCCTGTGCCACGAAGTTAATGACATGGGAGCAAATTAGGTGTGACCTATCGGCCTGCGCGCGCATAGAGTTTCATAATAATAATAATAATTCCTTACACTTATATAGCGTTTTCTAGATACTCAAATCGCTTTACACATTGGGGGGAATCTCCTCATCCACCACCAGTGTGCAGCCATATTGCGCCAGACTGCACACCACACACTAGCTGATTGGTGGAGAGGAGACAGAGTGATGAAGCCAATTATGATATGAGGATGGTTAGGAGGCCATGATGGACAGAGGCCATTGGGTAAATTTGGTCAGGATGCCGGGGTTAAACACCTACTCTTTTTCGAATGACACAGACTTTGTATCTTCCTGAAAAAAACACCTCATGTGAGCATGTTTTACAATATATGTGATATATATAAAGAGTTTTTGCTAAATTAATATGTCAATTTTCAATGTCAATATGTATTTCCATTAAAGCTTTTCAATTTGCACAGTTTGAAGGGTAATAAAAATAAAGATAATGCCAGAAAAAACAGACTGTACATAAAGCTAGTTATGTTTGTATTTACATTTCTAAATGTGTTCGTTTACAAATCATGCATTACAGTAAAAGTGTTTTGAGGTCATAACATTCAGTACTTTTTGCAATAAAGTATAAGTCTTTATAAATGAATAACCTGCCCCTGTAATTATGATTTATTTGAAAAGCAATAAAAGTTATTGGTGTTTGACTGCCTCCAGTGTTCATTTCAGTGAACTGAGCAAAAATGCAGGTAGAAGTACATTTTCCAATTGCCCTGGCTTGCAAACATGAAATCAAAAGATTTAGGCACAATAACATGGACACCACTTTACAAAGTGAGCTGAATACTACATTATTTCTCACAGAACACATCTGAGTAGATCATCTTCCCATGGATGTTTCATAGACTTCAACATTGATAATTTATATGGTTTCGATATATTCTCACAAAACACAGCTAGGAGGACACTGAGACATCATCTCCTGAATGTTCATATACAAGTATGACCAGACTGACATATTTTTCTCTTCAAAAACAGATATTCTGCCAGGCAGAGATCGAAGCAGAAGCATAAATAGACAGAGAAACAGGCAGATGGACAGACAGACAGATGGACAGAGAAAACAGACAAACAGACAGATAGACAAACAGACAGACAGACAGACAACAAGACAGACAGACAACAAGACAGACAGACAGACGAACAAACAGACAAACAAACAAACAGATAGACAGACAGACAGATGGACAAACAGAAAGACAGACAGATGGATGGATGGACAGCTATAACAGACAGACAGAAAGAAAGAAATACAGCCGGCCGGCCGGACAGATAGACAGACATGGACAGATGGATGGATGGATGGATGGATGGATGGACAGAGAGAACAGACAGAAAGATGGACAAAAAGACAGACAGGCAGACAGACGGACAAACGGACGGACGTACAGACGAATGAACAAACAGGTGGACAGAAAGAACAGACAGATGGGCAGACATATAGATGGACAGATAGATAGACTGACACAGACAGATGGACAGAGAGATGGACAAAAGACAGACAGACAGCCAGACAGACAGATTGACAAACAGGCAGACAGTTGGACAGACAGACAGACAGACAAACAGACAGACAGACAGACAGACAGACAGACAGACAAAGAGATAGATGGACAAACTGGCATATGGATAAACAGAGACAGACAGACAAACGGAGAGACAGACAGACAAACAAATGGATGGACAGAGAGAACAGACAGAGAGATGGACAAACAGGCAGACAGTTGGACAGATGGACAGACAAGACAGACAGATGGACAGACAAAGAGATAAATGGACAAACTGACATATGGATAAACAGGCAGACAGATAAACAGAGACAGACAGACAAACAGACAGACAGTTGGAAAGCTGGACAGACAGACAGACAGACAGACAGACAGACAGATGGATGGACAGAGAGAACAGACATACAGACAAACAGACAGACACAAAGACAGATAAACAGACAAATGGAAGGTCAGGCAGGCAGACACAGACGGACAGACAGAGAGATAGCCAGTCGGACAGACAGACAGACAGACAGACAGACGGAGAAAGATGGACTGACAGACGGACAGATGAACAGATAAATGCACAGAGGAAAAGACAAACAGACGGACAGACCGAAAGACATACACACAGACAGATGAGCAGACAGCTCTGATAATAGAAAAGAGAGAGACTCACAGCTGTCCTCCTCTTCTGTGATGACACTGATGACGTAGCAGGCGTAGATGAAGCCCAGCAGCTGAGGAGACAAACACAAACCCGTCAGTGTGTTGACAGACAGACAGACGGACAGACAGAGAGATGGCAAACAGAGTGGAAAAGACAGGCAGAACTGCAGACAAAAACTTCTGAACCATCTCTTCACCTTTCACTGCCAACTCATGTCTTCACATGATAGCAGTACATATACTATGAATAGATTTGTATTATTTACTGTTAAGGTTGTAACAATATATTGTGCTGATATATATTATCACAACATATCTCATTATAAATACAATAATGTAGTGTGGTTAGTGAATATGTATTATGTTATAGTTTTGTATAAGTTAAACCATGTACAGTGATTTATAGTAACATATACATTCACATGTGGCTTAAATCTAATATAATTCTTTATGTTTATTAATATGTAAATTATAATATAATATAATATAATATAGATCTGGAGGCGTGGTGGCTCAGTGGGTAGCGCTGTGGCCTCACAGCAAGAAGGTCGCTGGTTCGAGCCTCGGCTGGGTCAGTTGGCGTTTCTGTGTGGAGTTTGCATGTTCTCCCCGTGTTGGCGTGGGTTTCCTCCGGGTGCTCCGGTTTCCCCCACAAGTCCAAAGACATGCGCTATAGTTGAATTGGGTAAGCTAAATTGACGTATGTGTGTGAATGAGAGCGTATAGGGGTTTTCCAGTGATGGGTTGCAGCTGGAAGGGCATCCGCTGCGTAAAGCATATGCTGGATAAGTTGGTGGTTCATTCCTCTGTGGCGACCCCTGATTAATAAAGGAAGTAAGCCGAAAAGAAAATGAATAAATAAATAATATAGATCTTATTTAATGTTTATCCTACATCTTAAAATATATAATAATTTTAAAACATTATTTTTTTAAATAAATTTGGCCTTTATTTAAAGTATAGAAACACCTATGGCTGTCAATTTTTATATGATATCTTGATTTTTAAAATGTATTATTATTATTATTTTATATTCTAAATGATTTGAGGTACTATTCAAGTCCGTAACACACACTGTTCTGCATTAGTTACACACTTAAGTTTGTATTAGTTAGTCTTAAGGGTTTGCGGAAATCCCTGACCATAAGTGCGTGCGGAAGGAATGGCAGGCACAGCTAATAAACCATTCATTATAAGACACACATGACCGATAATACATTACTCAAAGAGAGTTTTACAAAGTCCTG
>CAIGQW010000317.1:9772892-9784676 GCA_903798125.1 Danio choprae | reverse complement strand
GTGTGTGTGTGTAAGGATGTTTCCCAGAGATGGGTTGCGGCTGGAAGAGCATCCGCTGTGTAAAACATATGCTGGATAAATTGGCGGTTCATTCCGCTGTGGCGACCCCAGATTAATAAAGGGACTAAGCCGAAAAGAAAATGAATGAATGAATATATGTCAAGCATTTGTGTGCTGCATGCCTAGGTTGTTAATCCAAATTTGACCAATCAGATGTCTTACACCTGCCTCCCCAGTAGGTGCTGTTAAGCTATCGGCTAGACTTATGAACCTGGTGTCTCATAGCAGAGAGCTGAAAATAAATATTAATGGCAGAAAGGAGAAAAATCACAACAGCGAATAAGAATCAGAATATATGATGAGGTTTTCAGTAATTTGTAGTGTCTTAAAATCTAAATGCTTGCACATTGACAGCTATTTCAGACTAAATAAGATTCAATCAGATCAGAAAAATATATATCAATTGTTTTTTTTAGTATGACCATTACAGAAATAAATAAATCAATTAATAATTCAAATGTTTTGTTTTGAGTACTGACTGAACTTCTGTAAGACATTTACTCGGTCCAATTCCCGTTCTTCTGAACCTTTTCATATTTCCACATTTTGTCAAGTTCACAGACTTCTCTATTTCCAGCTTGGGATACTCATCCAGAGGCCTCTAGAGATTGTGTAGCGCCATTGATGTGATCCAAGTCCTGTGAAGAGACGGTGCCAACCATAGAGAACTTCTAGAGGTGTACATAGCACTGGACCAGGGCATATCCTAAGCAGATACTGTGGTGGTCATGGAGGAGTGGAGAGCATGAGACCCAAAGACCCAGTGACAGACGAGTCTCCGCTTTGATCTCGTGGGCCAGCCTATACACCCACCGGTGACCTACTCACACCTGCAGCTTCTCCACGACAGATGTCCAGCGTTCTCCAGCCACCAGCGCCTAGACTGCAGCTCTGCACAAGAAGCTTGGCAAGAGGAAAAATGGTCGTGCCCAACTGAGCCTGGTCTCTCACAAGGTTTTTTTTTCCTTCACTTTTGTCAATTGGTGAAGTTTTGTTCCTCACCATTGTCGCCACTGGCTTGCTTGGTTTGGGACTTGTGGAGCTACGCATCGATGGATTTGCTCTTCAGTGTTTGGACTTTCAGCAGTGAAAATTAAACCACACTGAACCGAACTAAACTGAACTTAAACTCTGAAAACTGGACTGACACAGTTTCAATTTACTACAACTTCTTTTTTAAGCTGCTTTGACACAATCTACATTGTAAAAGCGCTATAGAAATCTAAAAAGATCTATTGAATTGAACTGTGTATTCTGAGCAGCGGAGATAATAATCAGACCCTTCAGAAGGATCTCTGCATTCCCACTGAAAAAGAAATGAACAGTTCATTGTTGAAGCAAGAGGCTCTCATAACCCTTCCCTCAAACACCCGACCAACATTATACACTCGCACGCACGCACACGGTCACCGTCACACACACACGGTCACACACACACAAACGCACTCCACACACACTTTTCACTGCCATAGATCTGCTCAGCCTCCTCACTCTAAAGCAATGCACAAGCCTGAAAAGCTTTCTTTTACAGTTGTTTCTGATTCTCAAATCTGATTGGCTGAGAGGCATGCAATACAGCACTGTTCCAGTTTCTTCACTCCGCCTGTAGCATTCATTCCTCACTGCAAGCATGGCAGAGGACTTAGCTCACTATAGTTTGGCATACACTGCTGCTGATCAGTCACACTATGAGTTTTTGAGAGGTTTTTAGGTAAGAATGTAGTTGTTTAGACTGCAAATATGTGGTTTATTTATAAAAAAGATAGAACCTATTTGAAGATTTTGGAAACAAGACTTCCAGCCTGTTTATAACTCACGTGCCCAGACGAGAGCAGTGTCCTTACCACAGACGCTTATTCTGGAATCTGCTCTGTGTCTCTATAGTTTCTCTATATTCTGTTTTGGCCATGTTGTACAGAAATATATTTGATCTCAATCATCCATTATTTATTCCAGATCAATTACATCTCATTGAGGGCCAAGTTAAGATTTATAGCTTCATATGAATTAAATGCTGTACCAAATCGTGGGCATTGTTCTTTTATATGAATGGATTTGCATCTTTAGCTTGTTGATCGTTTAATATTTGTGTTCAATAAATGATATTTGATAGTATTTGTATTTGATGAATAAGTTTTTCTTATTGCAAAATGGTGTGTGTAGTGGTGATTGACAGTTTACTGGTAGATTCAAATCAATACGTTAAAATATCATAAATGTATTTTAGTTCTTCACACTCTAAATCCTTTATATTTAATTCAATTCAATTCAATTCAACTCAAACTTTATTGTCTATCCCACAGGAGTTAGAAAATTGTCTTTAGACATAGGCTAACACACAACAACAAAAACAAATACACTTACATAATTATTTAAAAATCCTATTTAAAAAAACAATGGCAGTGGGAATAAATGTCTTCTTGTACTTAGCCTTTTTTGCTAAAGGGACTTTATACCGTCTACCAGACAGAAGTAACTTAAAGGAACCATGTAAAGGATTAAACGTTTATTTTTGCTTTTAACAGATAGGGAGTTAAACCAGGCTAGAACGTTAAAAGTAAGGACAGATTCAATAAGAGATTTATACAGTATATGACAATCAAAACGTCCATCTCAATATCAAAACTTCTCACATCTCACAAACTCAACCGCTGCTGAGCCTTTTTAACAACATTCTCTGAGTGTTTATCAAAAGAGAACTGAAAGTCAATTTCCGCACCTAAATATTTAAAAGAACTCCCCTCTTCAACTTCCTCCCCATTAATTAGCAAAGGGTCGCAAAATGTTCGTATTTTGTTTGTCCCACAGCACATTTCTTTCGTCTTACTAATGGTAAGCTGCAAGGAATTCTCTGATGTCCAACTTGTGATAAAATTGACACAATTTAGATAATTATCAAATAACTGAGTATCCTTTACACATCCCACCAATGCCAACTCATCTGAATATTTGATAAGTGTCAGATTTTCATTGTCACGTTATATCATTTATACAAATAGCAAATAAAATTAGTGATAAAACACATCCTTGAGGAAGGCCAGTATTTAACACCACATTCTCAGACTTTTTACCATTAACTAATACATGCCGTGGTCGATCCCGCAAGAAACTATTGATCCACAAAATAAGCGTTTGGTGTACTTGCAAATCTTCCAATCGCTTCAGAAAAATTTCTACATTCACCATATTAAACGCGGAGGAAAAATCCAATAACAATATTCTGAATGGAAAACTTAAGTATAAAACAACATTAAGCATAAAAAGGTTTAAAGCCAAACTGAGAATATTGGCATAAAATGTGTTATCCAAACACACTTTTCTTTCCTTCTTCCCTCACTTCAAATCTAAATGTGTGCAGACTTTACACACTTTTGCTTGCTTGACATTAAATGCATGATACAAGCGCCAGAAAGGTTCAAATGACTAAAAAACATGAATTATTTTCCTGAAATACAGCCGCATAAGTACAATTGTTGCACATTCAATCATAAGCATGCTTTGATAGTTCATATATTTCAGGAGACCTCTGTCCACAGCACTTTTAAAGTCAACAAAAGCAATCCTCTTTTGGAAAATGAGCTCACAGTCCTTCTGCTTCCTGATTATAATCTAGTGAGTTTTCCCAACTAACCCTGGATCTGGGCCAGACCTCAAACTCAAGGGGCCAATCAGCACACCAACAGAGCTTCAGGACCCACACATGAACACTGCATGCAGGACACACTTTTACACTGCTGTAGTTTTTTTAAGGACTGGCCCTCGGCAAAAAAAAGACAGGCAATGATTTCCTATGGTAATGAAAAAGCACCTTTAGGATGGAAGTGTGTCTGGAAAAACGTGTATTATAGCTTGCTTTGCAGACATACACATATAGTAAATGTAAATATAGCATCTGGAGACCACAAACTACAGTACGAACAGGACTTTTTAGAGCATCTAAGGCAGGGGTGTCAAATTCCTTTTAGCTCAGGGGCCACATGGAGGAAAATCTATTCCCAGGTGGGCCGGACCTGTAAAATCATGATATAACTTAAAAACAACAACTTCAGATTGTTTTCTTTGTTTTAATACGATCAACATAAATCATAAAGCTGGAGCCTGAGGACAACATGATCTCACGGCAATTCGTAACTTTTTGATTAGTGGTTAATTCATATGAATTTGTATGATCTCATTCGTACAATTTAGTAAGGTTTGCTTATCCACCAATGATGGTTGGGTTTAGGGTTGTGGTTGGGTGCCACATCTCCTTTTTTATCGTACATTTTCATACGACTGAACTTGTACGGGGTGACGCGGTGGCGCAGTGGGTAGCACAATCGCCTTACAGCAAGAAGGTTGCTGGTTCGAGCCTCGGCTGGGTCAGTTGGCATTTCTGTGTGGACTTTGCATGTTCTCCCCGTCTTGGCGTGGGTTTCCTCCGGGTGCTCCGGTTTCCCCCACAAGTCCAAAGACATGCGCTATAAGTGAATTGGGTAAGCTAAATTGTCCGTAGTGTATGTGTGTGAATGAGTGTGTATGGATGTTTCCCAGTGATGGGTTGCAGCTGGAATGGCATCTGCTGCGTAAAACATATGCTGGATAAGTTGGCGGTTCATTCCGCTGTGGCGACCCCCAGTTAATAAAGAGACTAAGCCGAAAAGAAAATGAATGAATGAATGAACTCGTATGAATTATCCAATATCCAATGCAATAGTTACATTTCCTTGTGAGAACACCTCAGTGTGTTATGGCAGGGCATAGATGTGGTCATTCATTCTGAGAAAGCTGTAAAACTGATGCTGATTTAGGCTTCTGGACTGGATGAAATTAACAGTTTGCTATTGCGCCATTCAATGGACACAATTGGAACAGCAGTCTCTTTTATTGAAAAATTGCAGCCCATTTTTATACTTTACAGAATCATCTTGCGGGCCAGATTAAACCCATTTGCGGGCCTGATCCAGCCCGCGCGCCGTACGTTTGACACTCCTGATCTATGGAGTGCTTATTGAGTGTTTTAGCTTTTTTTTTTTACATGTCGTGACATACTTTTCTAGGGTGTTTTTGTATCGTACTTACAATCAAATAGTCACATATGGACACTGAAAAAGACTGAAAGGCTTTAATCTGTGAAAACAACCGTCCTGGATGTACATTATCCAGACAGACAGAAATGAAACTGCCTGGATAAAGCACAGACTAACCTAGGTGTTATTCATTTACAAGATGGCGACAAACAGCCAAAAAAAAAAAAAAAAAACGCAGCTTGACAGTTCCCGGATGAGCCTGTGTTGTTCAGCAGTTGTTATCTCGAAATAACATACCTTGGAATGATGTGATTGACCAATCGGAACCAAGTATTCCAGACAGCCGTGTAATGAGTAATGGATAATGTACAGCTGGTTGTTTTTAAAGAATCCCAGCTTACAAATGTTTGGCTCTGAGAACGTTCTAGAAATGTTACTTTTCAGTTAACAAAATGCTTTTTTTATACTGGGTTTTTTTTGGTTAGCCAAGAAAGTTTTCTTTGTGGAAACAGAACATTAGATTTGCTTTGTAAAAACTAGCGGTCACCTAACGTTCACAGAATGTTCCCCCAAACTTCTGTCCACCATCATCATTTACACTGCTATACAACAGTTTCATCCAGCAGATATAAGAGATCGATAAACAACTTTTAGTCAGTCAGCTAGTAAAATAAATGCTTAAATTTCGCAAATGTTCCTCTTTGTACTGGCAAAACCCACATGTTTGATTCCTGTTTACTTCTTATTCTATATTCAACATTTTTCCTATTTTAGCTGTAAATTTGGACTTATCTATCTTAATGTGGATTATATTTTATTGCTAAGTGTTTTACAACTGCCAAGCAGCCGCCAGTTTGAAAACATTGTCCCAAGTTGTTTTTGATGGATTTTGGATACAGAAAAACCACCACTCGTCATGAAGCATTCAAGTGAGATTTAAATACGCCATGGAGGGATATAAATAAATATGGTATATAGCAAGATGACTTTTTACAATAAATATAGTATATAGCAAGATTAATTTGGATGGAAGGGTTAACAGATAATGTTTATAAAGTTGTCATGATCGTAGATGACCAACATCCATGTATGTACTGGAGGACAGGATTAAACTCATTCGATTACAGGTGAGTGGGCTTGACAAACCACCTGTAGAAAACACTCTTTCAGCTCTCTGACACTTTAATTGAAACTTGCACCAGTTTTCCACATCTGCACTAGACGCTTTCTTACAATAACCCCATTAATGTAGTTTTTCTATTTATGAACAGGGCTTGACATTAACACCCGCCAGCCTGCCAAATGTGGGTAGATTTCAGTTGTGCCGGGTTAGACAACCACACCCACTAGCCACTTTGGCCAGTTGAAAATAATTTTTAAATTGTAGTTTTCTTAAAAGCAAAGTTCGGCAATAAGGATGCCCATCGAGAAGCAGCATGACAAAAACAACTGTGTTCACGCGAGCAAAAGAAAACAGGTGAATGCCAAATGAGAGGATGATCTCGCGCATGGAGAGGCTCTCACTCACTGACGAGGGCTTCAGTGTCTTAAATGCTTGCGCGCTCCCGTTTCCTTGTGCGAAGCAACCATGCCTGAAAACGCAACTGATGCAATCGGTTCCCTTTGAAACCGACTGGACAAAAAGCGATGCTCGCAATGCTTGCTTTCAATAGTTTGAGATTCTTTTAAAAAAATGTCTGTGTAAGCAGCAGTGGTTGCCACTTTCACTTTATCCATTCTTTGAACAGATTATTAATGGGACTGACGTTAACTGTGTGCAGGTGATCATCATTTCATTACCGCACACAGTATGTTTTCCACCTGCTTTCTTTTACAGTTATTTTTTTATTTATGGTTTAATTATCATCCTTTACAATAGCATTGCTTTAGGAGATTAACTTCTAAAGCATTAACTTTATGTATAGTGAACTGGTGATCTGGGACCTTTAGCCAGGACAGACTACTGTGCATAGTTCTATATACAGTTGCAATCAGAATTATTGATTTTTTTTCCATTTTTAAATATTTCCCAAATGATGTTTAACAGAGCAAGGAAATTTTCACAGTATGTCTGATAATATTTATTCTTCTTATTTGTTTTATTTCAGCTAGAATAAAAGCAGTTTTAAATTTTTAAAAAAACATTTTAAGGTCAAAATTATTAGCCTCTTTAAGCTATATTTCTTACATTGTCTACAGAACAAACCATTGTTATACAATAACTTGCCTAATTACCCTGGCTAGTTAACCTAATTAACCTAGTTGAGCCTTTAAATGTCACTTTAAGCTGTATAGAAGTGTCTTGAAAAATATTATGTACTGTCTTCATGGCAAAGATAAAATAAATCCGTTATTAGAAATGAGTTAATAAAACTATTATGTTTAGAAATGTTCTAAACATGCTTCTCTCCGTTAAACAGAAATTGGGGAAAAAAAATAAACAGGGGGGCTAATAATTCAGGGGGTTTAATAATTCAGATTTCAACTGTACATGACAATAATTATTTTTCAAATGTCAATTGCTTTTTTGTATATTTTTTTTAAAGAAAAATTTTGCTGAATAAAAAGTGTGTTTAGTCAAATGCATGCATAAAAATATATATATTATCCTAACAACAAAATTGTGGCTAGTGAAAATGGCGAGTGGCTAGTAATGTTAAAAAAAAAAACTAGCCACAGTCGCTGGTGATCAAAAAAGTTAATTTCAAGCCCTGTTTATGAACTGTGCTTCACGCAGGTGAGTGGGCTTGACAAACCACCTGTAGAAACACACTTGTCCATCTATACAAACTCCCCTCCTTACGCTAGCACTTAATTCTCTGAGCACTAATGCTGCGTTCACACCAAACGCAGATGAAGCATCAAGCACGAGTAATTTACATGTTAATGAGGGGGCGTGAATAACGCAAATGAAGTGACGCGAGTTGAGCATTTGATGCGCAAATCGCTCAAGTTGGAAAACCTGAACTTCAACCAATCAGGAGTTTGCTCTTGTAGAGGAGAGATTATGACGTAGTGCCTGTTGTTGGTGTCCCAAAGGGAAATCCTCTTCCCGACACCGGACAACAGTTCATCAAACTGGGCTGGGCTCAGTCGTAAGCACCGCTGAATGCTTCCATCATCCAGGTATAGTTTCTGGAGGAGTTGATGACCTCAGAGAGCTGGGTGCACCTCTGAAATCAGGATCTAGTGGACTCAGACACGATGCCGAATGAATCTATGCTGTTTTTCAGCCTTCCTAAAGCACACAGCTACTATCTCAATAAAATCCATGTTAGCCATTTAGCAACGAAGCTAAAGTCATTGGACAGATAGAAGCCCACCCATGATGCGAATCTGAGTCTTTTGTGAAGTGAATTTGACGCATGAAGCAAGCGAATTTGACACGAGAATGAAGCGCGTGCTGCATCTGGTGTGAACACAGCATAACAGTTGCTTTGTATAATAAGCACTTCTTATGTGTATTTTGTCTCTTCTTGTTGACTCGCTGAATGCAATTCAGGACAAAAGCGTCTGCTAAATGACTAAATGTAAAATGCAACTCTGGAAATCTGGAATGTTTTTTTCTTTCCTCAAGTTTATTTGATCTGTGTGTGTTTTTCTTTTTTTTTCGTCAATGGCATGTTTGTGGGAGGGGTAAAGTTCTGCTTTAAATTGTAAAACACACAAAAAGATGTGTCAATCGCTTATAACCAAACATATGTGCGGAGCGAGTGAGGCGTTGTGCGTTTCGGTTTTGACTTACAGAGATGAGGATCTGGAAGCCGCTGTGCAGCACCTCTATGTACTGGTACTCCAGCAGGCAGCCCATGATGGAGATGTAGGACTGTGTGTCTGCGCCACGCTCTCCGCTGGCCGGGATCTCTCTCCGGATGCAGCCCGGCCCATGCTCGCTCCACCAGGAGTGATGGGCAGAGATGTTAAAGGTCAGGAGGTCGCTGTCCTGAAACGAGAGAGGGGCGGAGTCAGAGTCAACCTCAGTCAATATAAGTGACGAATGACAGAGAGACTGAGGGCTTTAAAGCATGCATGCATAATTAAACACTGAGACAACAAAGAAACGACAGAGACACACATTTTTAAAAGATGGAGGATGCACATGTGCTCATTGTTCAATTGTTGTAATAATATATATAGCCATTTATAAACAAGAGACCTGTTATTATCTAACGTCCAATAATATGCTGATAAATCTACATTATTTGGCAGAAAAAAACGTGTATAGTTGAATGGGAAAAATCTAGTTAGCATAAATTAACAAGTTCCTAACATGTTCCTATTATTACTTACCATGTTGCTAGCATGTTTCTAAAAAGGATTTCATATGTTAGCATAATGCTAGCAAATTGTTTTGTATCACGTTTTATCAATCAATTTGATTTTTTAATTAATTAGAACATTTAGTTATAACTATTCCCATGCAGCTCTCCACTGATAATCAAAATATTTGAAATGATAGCAAAACCTTTTAAATTTAATAGGTTACAAAGGTTGTGTGGTCATCATAACAATAGAATCAGAAGAAATAAATGTGAAGAGTTTAGATGCAAAAGCCTCTAAATGCCATCTGAAAATTTCTTCTATAATGTGTGTAGGTTCAGGTGTTTCACTTTCACAGCGAATAGGTTGTTTTCATTGCCTTGAAAGTGAAAAAAACTAACAAAAACCTGAAAAAATGCTAATTTAGAAGAAAATATCAGACGGCACTTGGAGGTTTTTGCATCTGAACTTTTCATATATGATCCTCGAAAGACATTTCAGAGCAAATATCTGCATAAGCAATACTTTACACATCAAAATATATATTACAATAACATATAAATAATATATTATATATTACTATATAATATTATATAAGGGGTGGTGCGGTGGGTAGCGCTGTCGCCTCACAGCAAGAAGGTCGCTGGTTCAAAGCTCGGCTGGGTCAGTTGGAGTTTGCATGTTCTCCACGTGTTTGAGTGGGTTTCCTCCAGGTGCTCCGGTTTCCCCCACAAGTCCAAAGACATGCGCTATAGGTGAATTGGGTAGACTAAATTGTCCGTATCCGTGATGGGTTGCAGCTAGAAGGTCATCTGCTGTGTAAAACATATGCTGGATAAGTTGGTGGTTCATTCCACTGTGGCGACCCCAGATTAATAAAGGGACTAAGCCGAAAAGAAAATGAATATAATATAATATAATATAATATAATATAATATAATATAATATAATATAATAAAATATAGGCACTGGGTAGCCCTGTCGCCTCACAGCAAGAAGGTCGCTGGTTCAAGCCCCGGCTGGGTCAGTTGGCATTTCTGTGTGAGATTCGCATGTTCTCCCCTGTTGGCGTGGGTTTCCTCCGGGTGCTCTGGTTTCCCCCACAAGTCCAAAGATATGTGCTATAGGTGAATTGGGTAAGCTAAATTGTCCATAGTGTATGTGTGTGAATGAGTGTGTATGGGTGTTTCCCAGTGATGGGTTGCAGCTGAAAGGGCATCCGCTGCCTAAAACATATGCTGTATAAGTTGGCGGTTCATTCCGCTGTGGCTACCCCAGATAAATATAAAGGTACCAAGCCGAAAAGAAAATGAATGAATGAATGAATAATATAATATAATTGATATAATATAACTACAGTATATTCCAGCATCGGTCTTTTATCTCATCAAAATAAAAATGCTGCACGTCAGTTATTCAGTAATGACATTTGACATTTAAGCTGCTTTCCATTTAGTATTCATATGGTTTTAAGAGGTAGTTCAGACGTAAAGGTAGAGTCTTGGTCTTGTTTCTAATCCAAATATCTAAAACAAATTCTTAAATCAAGAAGCATTTTAAAGACAAGTAAAAAATATTATTATGATTTCAGAAATAATACATTAAAATCAAGTAAACTTTTTAAGATTTTCCCTAAAGCTTAATGATCTGTCAATGAGGTGAGTAAAATAATCTAAAAGAAATGTTTTTGTTTTAAAATAATTACTTAAAAAGTTTTAAGAAAGTGTTTTTTTGTAGACTATTACCTCCATACACACGTCATTTTGTGACAAAAGTTGAATGTGCTCAGGATTATAAGCATTTTGTTTTGCCTGACTCAACGTTTTTTTAGGAATCACCAAGGACCACAGTTTCAAACTTACCTTAAACCTTAAAAAACCTTAACAATCTACTGAAGAAGAAGAAAAAAGTCACTTAAATCTTGGATTAACCACAAATGTTCATATTTTGGCAAACTACCTCTTTAAACTGTCAGCACGTTTTAAAGTACTCTGTGATACATATACATGACCCCTCATAGTTATGAGTGTGTTGTTATAAATGTTCCTCGTACGTTCACAGACATGAATAAGTCAAATCTAATGGATTCTGTCAATCCACACAGTTCTCCATCAGCCTGAGATGAATGACACTTGTCAAAAAAGAAAACGTATACCCATTTCTATGCTTATTAAAGAGCAACTCGTCCTTGACCTCTGTCTGGCTAATGGAGCCATTCGTCCCCTTTATCATCAGCAGGCATTATCATTATCCGCGTCACTATATGTCATTGAGAAGGGTGTGTGTTCGGGAAGGGGGTCGATACAGTCCGTCCTGTCTCATATTTAATCACAGGCACAGTGTGAGACTGACAGCCACAGCCCGCGGCCATGCATGAGAGGACAACCCCATCAAAACACCTCCATCAATGACACACACACACACACACACACACACACACACACACACACACACA
>CAIGQW010000317.1:9714763-9769218 GCA_903798125.1 Danio choprae | reverse complement strand
ATACATACATACATACATACATACATACATACATACATACATACATATATATATATACACTGTATAATTAAATTATTAATACAAATTAATTATCTTTATTATAAATATTATTATTATTTTATATTATTACAATTCAACGGAACTAATTTACATAAATGTATTTTAAAATGTAATTAATTCCTGTGATTCAAAGCTGAATTTTCAGCATCATTAAGCATCATGTGACCCTTCACAAATCAAGTCTTATATAAATATATAAATAAAAAGTCTTAACAAAAAACTATTTAGAATTTCATAAGCAAAACTAGTACAAAAACATTCAATTAATGGATCAACTATTATTTTAAGGAAATATTTTTTTTTCATGTGAAGTAATAAATTAAGAGAAAATAATAAATATAACAATAAAAAATTTAATAAAGCAAAATCCCAAACTTTATTAGTAATTCTAAAATACTTAAAAACTCGGACTGTTTAAAAGAATGTAGTTCTAGGAATACTTATGTAAAAAAAAAAAAGAAAGGAAAGAAAAGAAAAGTTGACCCAAACTCAGTATTATTCATTTACAATGAATACAATTTCCCCCTTCCTACTGGTATAATCTCAGCCTTTACTTTGTCCCATACAGTTTAGGACAACAAATGGATAAGATTAAGAAGCTAAATCTGACAAAACAGCAGCTCATGACACATAAACCAGATTTACTCAGTCTGCGAACATCTACGAGACCTCCTGTCTCCCTCCACCTTCTGAAAGCGGATAAGAGCTTTACAATCGTCTGAGGCCCTGTCCACACGAACACTTATTCGTTTAAAAACATATTTTGCTTTTCGTTTTAGCTTTTCGTCCACACTGAGACAGCATTTTTAGGAAACAAAAAATATATCTTTTTGAAAACACTGTCCAAAGTGGATAAATTCAGCCAAAAAGGTGGATGACATTGTAAAGCAGATGTTATGGATGTTGTCTGTTTTGCCAGCTTTATTAAAGATTAATGTCAGTTTGTAAATGCCTTGCAAGGACATCGAACGCTTACTTTGAGCTGTTGTTCAGCGATGTTTCACAGAGACAGAAAGTAAATAAACGCCAGGCTGATATGTGACGGAAAATCATCTTATGTCTGTGCACATGCGCAGTACATGAACGAAAGTGTTTAGTCGTTTTAATGTGGATGGCCATTTTTTTTTCGGAAAGAATTGTAAACGATAGTGTGGACGTGGAGCGTTTTGAAATTTATCCGGATTAATGTAGTGAACGTAGCCTGAGTCCAGCAGGAGTCATTCACAATCACACAGACTGAGAGCAGAATGTGAAAATTATAGAGTGAGTTTGTTTCCCACCGATAACACACCAGGCGCTGAGTGTTTGTTTGTGTCCATGACCTGTCAGCACTTGTAGAGGGAAGTGTATCATGAGATAGGTTGGGGATAAAACACTTTCTTTCAGCCAATTTATGTGTCCTAAAAGATTGATTTTCTCCCTCTAATTCTATTTTATGTATCAGTTTCTGGTGTAAAATGCTGGGTTCCACACAATTCCTTCATGTTGTCCTTAATTAGTTAACTTAATTAGTTTGTGTTTAATCCACTTAAATTAGTAAAAATGATTAAGTTGTCACCCCCCCAAAAGTAAGACTTGCATTGATTCAACTCATTTTAATTAAGTAGTTTGAACAAGCAGCAAACAAAAAGACACAAAGCTGAAGTTGCATAATAACCATTCTAAATAGAGGCATGGACAGTCTGTAAAAAGGCCATTAACAGTCCCGTTAAGCTGTAAAAAAGGGTTATTAGATCTCTCTTACCTTTGAAAGACCTCCAACCTCCAGGTAGAAACAGATTATGAAGACGTTCCAGGCAACCCACAGTGCCGTCCACACTGTATACTGTCAAAAACACAGAAGATACATCACTTTCAAACAGCATACGCTTTCAGAAATGACTGCAGAAATGTGACACAATGTAAGTGTTTTGCTCAACAAATGTACTGTATTCAGTTTTTACTCATATCTTATATAAATAACTTTATGTTGTGTTTTTGGTTTGAAGAAAAGATGTCAAATGTAACAACACAAAAGGTTTCCTGTAGTAATTGTGCATGTATTAATGCAGTCAAATTGCATTATATGGGGCAGGGGTCACCAACCCTGCTTCTGGTGAGCTACCTTCCTGCAGAATTCAGCTCCAACCCTGATCAAACACACCTGAACCAATTAATAGACCCTTTTCACATTTCCCAGTTTCTCAGCAGCAGAAGTCATCATAGTTGGGTAAACTTAGAGCGCAGTGAATGAGAGTACAACAAATATTTTTTTTACAATCCTGTTTGCTGAAATAATAAAAGAAAAAGTCCACGGTGGTGTTATCAAGACTTTCAGAAAAAAGACAAAACTTGTGTGAGACTGATAACGGCAGCCAGAGGAGAGAACAACGTCAAAATTACTCTCAGCCCCATAGACGCTGCATTAGAAACACCTCGCATAAACAGTAATTAGTTGGTTTTTTTGTAATTTGACGCAAAGATGATATAATAAATACAGAAATGCATTTAAATGTTCATACGTTTAAAAAATAAAATCTAAATATTAAACATTTTGAAGGATTTAAGATTATGATGACCGTTAAACGCATCATTACAGTCTTGTGAAATGGGTCCATTAGGACCTGAAGCAGCACCTGATAATTACAGACAGGTGTGTTTGGTCAGGGTTGCAACTGAAATCTGCAGGAAGGTAGCTCTCCAGAAACAGAGCTGGTATGGAGTTTGATCAATGCTTTGGCAGGTTTTGCTGTTGATAAATTTAGCAAGGTGACTTTTTTTTTGTTGACATTCAATGTCATTAAGAAGAAGAAATGTGTAATTATTACAAACTATAGAACAGTAGTTGAAACATTAATTAATACAAATTCTGTCCTAATTTTAGTTCATTTTATCATACAGTGGCAAATCTGCAAAACGAAAGTTGGTAATGTGAGAAACTCCGAGATTCATTTTCATTTTATTTCGTCCTCGTTTATTTATACTTTTGAATTGCATTATGAGACTCTGATCTTTCTTCCAACAACATTTAACCTTGAAAAGCACAAAAAAAAGTGACTTTTATTAACATTTTTAATAGTTCAAAGCGATGTATTGTCTGGGTCGGTGTATATTACGGTACAAAAACCTTGTAATAGTTGGTGCAATAGCCTAGTGGTTAGCGCGCTGACATATGGTGCCGTAGCACTTCAGGGCATCCCAAGTTCGAATCCCGGCTTGAGGAAATTTCCCGACCTTACCCCCTCTCTCCCCCTTCGCTTCCTGTCTGACTACTGTCCCATCTAATAGAAGGCAAAAAGGTCAAAAATAAATCTTTAAAAAACAAACAAAAGTACATTTTCTGTTATTTTACAGACTTATTTCTCTAGATACTATTTCAAACTGCTAAAATGTCAATAAAAGTCACTTTGTTAAACTGTAGAGTTGAATTGACAGAGCAGTGATTAAGGTCCCATAATGCAATTCACAACCGTAAATAAAGGTAATCCCTTCACAAAAATCACAAAATTCAGAAACTTATTTAATGGAGATATTTTTTTTATGTTTAGTGTTAGCACAGTAGGCCTAAAAGGTAAACATTTAAATATGTAGACTTCCAGTATTATTATTTTCACTCAAAACATCAAGTAATTCCGCCTAATACCATCATCGTACCACTATACCACAACATCTGAGCACATGTTGTGCTGCCAAGTGCCAAGCACCCTACCAGAACAAGTCAAAACTCAAGCTGTTCCACAACCAGCATCAGAGGATTTGAAAATGTGATAAACAGAGCTCGAGTACCCCCTTCAGAAAACAACACCCTCTATTCTCCAGATCTGTATCTTTCTCTGTTCTGATTTATTTTATGTTGGAACATCATGATTTGAACACCAAGCCTTGTTGTCTTCCCAGTCGTTTGTACTTTTGTTTACCACCCACAAACGCAATCAATTAGGATTTTACGCGCTTATCAATCCCATTTAAATGTTAATCGGAATTAGCGCTCCACCCTGAGCCTGCTGGCTATCAGACGGAGAAAAGGACTCAGTTCTGTTACTATCACGAAGCAGACGGTGTTCACGGGGAGTCGAAAGAGAATACAGAAGTTTGTGCGTCACTGGAGTGAAAATAAATCTCAGGTTTGCCGTCGGTCCCTTTTCTGAAGAGCAGCTTGAGACGACTTTATAGAGCAATTTTCTCAAAACTGCAAAAGAGCTCTTTCTCCAGACGTGCTCCGCTGGGATTTCCTCCGCTGATATACAGAGATCAGAGGAGCACTTTGTCTGAGGATTTCTTCTATTTTGGAGAGTTTAACAAAGTTTAAAATGGAGCAGAGTTGCAAAAGTTTACACAAAAACAACCTCCTTCTGAAGAATTACATTGGTAATACAATAACAAAGAATTCACCCGCCTAGAAAGAGAAAAGTCAACATTAATGCGGTGTTATTTGATCTTATTCTTGCACTTTTTAAATTCCCTTAGTGCATAATGTTGCTGTTTGAACATCTGAAGATCTGCAAAGTTACAAAGCACTCCAGTGGGAGTTATTCTCAGTAAACTAAACCCCGTTTCTGAACTCGCTCGGATGCTTTGAATGTAGTCTTGAGTTTTCTTCAATGTACACACTGAACATTGTTCTGAATATAAATAATTTGGGATGGAACCTGCTTGAGCTGTAGTGCATTAGTAGTATGTTGTACAAATGTACAAAAGTTGCTGTTTGACGGATCTAATATTACGATACACATGAATTTTTGCCCCATCTTTTTACATTCACACACATAACTGACATTGTGTGAAATGTTAACACAACCAAGTGCGCATTTGAGAGTTGATGTAAAAGAATTTGTTAAAAGGATGGTTTCCCAAAAAATGAAAATTTGCCCACTATTTACATTCCCATCTTTTTTTATTCATACACATATCCGACATTGTGTGAAATGTTCACATAACCTAGTGCGCATTTGAGAGTTGACGTAAAAGAGTTTATTAAAGGGATAGTTCCCCCCCAAAAATGAGCATTTCCTCACTATTTACTCATCATCAAGGGGTTCCAAACCATTATGAGATTTAATCATTCTGTGGGAACCAAAAGAAAAACAAATATTATGGAAGTCAATGGCTAAAGGTTTCTTCAAAATATCTTCTTTTGTGTTCAACACAAAATAGAAACTTAAATGGGTTTGGAACAAGTGAAGAGTGAGTATTTTTTTTCAGTTTTGGGCGAACTGTCCCTTTAAATGTAATACTCAGTGCCATCAGTCCATATTTCTATGTGTGCACTTTCCAAAAACTGTATACGAGTTAAAAATGACAAACTACCAATTTTTGCATCACATTTTCCAGAAAGCAATCACCACCATCTTAGAATACCACACCTTGAAAGTTCAATTTTATAATTTCATTGAGAAATAATGTAAAATAGACAGCAGCCCTATATCAAATCTTCACAAATATTATAAACATGTATTTTAGCTACACTCAATCTCCAACAAATGCTTTCAATTTAACAGAAAGAATGACAAATAAAAGTTTAAGACGGAAATTATAGTAGAGTTTTTCATTAAAATCAACAATCATCATAAACGTCAAGCATAAATATATGATTTAAAGTAACACTAGTGGCATGCAGGAACTGTGCTGAGCAATAATGGAGCCTTTTTTGCAAGTCTTGCCTGCTTGATAGAGTGTGTAAGTCGGTTTCTGTAAGTAAAAACTCAAATCAAAGTTTGTAATGTGATTTTCCTCATAGCCGGTTGGTCGCTTCATGGCTTATAATGACCTTTTTAAGGTCCCTTTGGAAAAAAGTGAAGGGGAAAATTACCTCCAGTCTCAACATAGCTATAAAAAATGGACAAACAGAAATATACTTTGAAATACAAGACACAGTACGTGATTTAAAAGGCAAGTAATAGTATGAAAAACACATAATAAGTGCTTTAACAACAATAGGAACTTCACATTTCTCGAAAACCCCCAGGTCTCCTCAAAGGAATGTTACAGCAATATAAACTAAATTTTAAATGCATTATTATATCCTGGTTACTGTATCTGGTATGACTCAAGAATAAATAAACAAGAGTGAGGCTTCTCTCAGAACATAATGTTAGCTGACTCTAATATGGTGACTGGTGTAATTGTAACCTGTTGTGAAGGAGAATGAGCCTCTATAACACAAGACAAAAAAACACAAGCCTGAGCAATACTCCGCATCATTCCCACGAGTCTCAAAACCACCAGGCTTGTCTGCCGCTCGTCTGTCTTCAACACTTTTCTCATGGCTTTGTTCTATTTTCAGCTCCTCAACTTTCTGACACTTTGGTTCACTTGATAGTTCCAGTCGCCGTGCGAATGTTTTGTGTTTGGAATTAAATTATCACATTTGAGCGCAATTAGATGTGTAAATAATATGCAGTAGTAATGCAGTGTTAATTAGCTTTTTTTTGCTGTGTACTCCCACTGAAAACGCTTTAGTGCTCTATGCAAATTAGAAGTCAAATTATTTCAAATATGTCTTCAAAAATACATTTTGTGGTTCGTGATTTATGTTTAAGGCTATTCTTGTTGCTGAAATAGTATATTACAGATGTAGAAACATTAAATGTGCAGTAGGTGATTGTCTTCAGAAACTTTTTTTTGTTGTGCTGGTTGAAAGTCTCTTCACATTCCAATAGTAATGATTAAAGTAAATGATATAAATGTATGTATATGAATTTTTATATTCTGGATAAAGCATAAAACTACAAATGTTCATCCAATTAAATATTGTTGGGCCGACAATTCCCATAATTCTGATAAGTAGCCCAAACTGTCTGTCAACAAATATTTGTTCAAGCAGATCCGCCATTGGCGCGTGCATGTGCGACATTCGTTCATGTGCACACGAGACACAGCGCTGAAATCAAATGCTGAATCAATATTGGAGTTACTTTTGCACGCTGGAGGAAGGATGACAGCATGGCTGAAGTATTTCTTTTAGACAAGTAATGTTATGTTTAAAACTATTTTAGTCACGCAAAGCTGATGTAGATTGTGTTGTGCTGCGAATGGGTTATATGCACAGAAGTGTTGTTCAGCCACTGAAATCTTCCGGCGAATGATTGATGTGACTATTTTCAGGTTTATAAGGGACCTTTTACAGCACTGATAATTTTTAGTTTAGCAACAAAACAGAAGTAAATATTCTGCCTAACTGCTTTACTGAGCTGAAGTTGGTTTTATATTCACATTGGTTCATTTTTGAACATTGACAGCCTGTGACGCGCTCCCTATATTGTTTACCGCTACTCTGAATATTCGGTCTGAAATAACATGCAAGTGTGGCTTAGTAATAAGTCTAATTCCTGCACGCCGCCGGCCAACCACACACAGTATTCGCTTTAGGACAAAGTGTGAAAGGACCAACGATCCTTGCATGCATGAAACATTGCACATTATGACAAGTTTTGCTTGCTAACTACACAACTGAAAACGTGCTAGATATAATACAGTTTTCATTTGGAATTGTAGTATTATAAAGTACTGTAAAGTTTTCTAACTGGCGAATGACATGAACTAATAGGTTGTCTGCTGTCATCTTTAAGTGCGCGTGTTCGTGTATCAGGAGGCGTGGCTTTGGATGGCAGGGGTGGGACAGTGTTTCAAAGATATTATGCTAACCGGTTAGCATTTTGGCAGATCACCTACTGCACTTTTAAGATCTTGGGTTTGATTCACAGATAATGCAAAAAGAGATCAAATATGTGCCTAAAATTCCAAGCAATTTGTGCTTTATACCATTTTTTCTTTACGCAAGTCATTAGTTTAAACAACACTTAACCATCATATACAGCTATTAACATAATTAGAGAACAGTTTCCTATATTTACTTAGTCCTATTTGAAGTGATCCAATCAGTTGTTTTATGCATATCTCATAATAATAATAATAATAATAATAATAATAATAATAATAATAATAATGCTTTTTAATTATACTGGACTTTTCTTACACCCAAAATGCTACATAAAGCATAATACATAAAAGAAAACAACATAAAAAAATAAACATAACACTATCAAAGTAAAACAATTGTACACATAATCGAGAAAAAAAGTTACACTGATTCTGAAGCACAATATAATAAACCTAAATGGGAGCTGATCAAAATCCAAAAACACTTAAGATTCTCTTATTTATTGGTGTTAATCTGCACTTGCTGGTAATTTTATTCATTATCTGACAAACCTAGCAGCCATACTTTACAGTTTTCTCGGGCTTTTTGTGCCGCAAGCAGAAGGTTGTCCAGATGAAGGTCAATAAAAAAAGCCATAAAAAAAAGAGAAGTTGGTTGTTTCAAATCGAAAACTGCTTCTTTAAAATTCAAAAAGGCTGGTCATCTATGAAACTAATGCACGACAGGACAATATAATGTGGAGAATCTCTGAGGTCAATCAATTCAACACTGCACCTTAAATTGTCCACTGGGTGAATACAATTGTGGCCCAAATCTGATTATTATTCTTGTTTTTGTTAATTTTTTTGACCACGTGGGACTTCTGGGAATCTGACCTTTTTCATTTCAAATTGTGCCACTTTCATATGTAGAAGTTTACAGGTTAAGGTTTCAGAAGTTTAAATACACATTAGTACTAGCAAAACAAATCATTATTAGTTTGTAAAATGCACACTGATGTGGAAATAGCAACAATAATCGATTTAAAAAAACAATCTGACGTGTTTATTCACATCTTATTACACTCAAAAGAAATGACTTTTGTTGTTTGTTCAAACTGAGTATTTAAAATGGGTTGAAACAACACAGTTTGTACTTTTTTTTGGGACAACTTAATTGTTTTATGTTCAATCCACTTAAATTTGTAAAAACAATTAAGGGACAACATGAAGAAATTAAGTTGAACCCAGCATTTTTTAGTGTACACAGCTGTTCTTAATTCAAGACACAGCCACTGCACCCAAAGACCAGTCCTGACAGGTCCTGACTCTCTGTGGTCACAAAAAATCCCATGGCACTTCTCGTAAAGAGTAGGGGTGTAACCCCGGTGTCCTCGACAAATTCTCTCCATCGGCCCTTACCGATCATGGCTTCCCAATCATCCCCATCCACCGAATTGGCTCTATCACTGTCTCTCCCCTCCACCAATAGCTTGTGTGTTGTGAGCGCACTGGCATTGTTGTCCTGTGGCTGCCATCGCATCATCCAAGTGGTCTGGAGAGACCCCCCTCATGATTGTGAAGTGCTTTGGGTGTATGGCCATACGCGATAAATGCGCTATATAAATACACACATTACATTACATTACTTATTGGTCACTCTTTTTGGTCTTATTGAAATTCACGAAACTAATAACAAGAGTTCATCTGGGTACTTTGAATTATCTTGACTGTCAGTGAATATGTTCATATCCATATTTATATGGTTGCTTGTCATGCAAGAAGGGTCTGTCTGCGGACTGCAGAACAGGGGCGTAACATGAAGGGGCCTTAGGGGCATAACTTGAAGCTATGGAGCCATGTCAAAACTATGTTGTCGGCAAGATGGCGCTGTACATATATTATTAACGTCTACACTTACTCCACACCTAAACCCAACCATCAGTTATTAACGTTTATACCGACTACAACCCTAAACCCAACCATCATCGTTATTAATGTCTACACCTTCCCTAAACCTAAACCCAACCATCATAGTTATTAATGTCTACAATTACCCCAACTCTCAACCCAACCATCACAGTTATTAACGTCTACACCTTCCGCAATCCTAAACACAACCATCACAGTTTTTAACGTACAGCCGCGAGTTGCAGAGGCTTTCATACTTGACATGCTCGCCATTGTACTGTTATTTGCAACCACAGGGGGCGACCCTGAGTAGGCTAAATGTCATGACAAAAACGGATGAAGAAATCCCAGAGTGGAGTTGCATGGTGGTGTTGCTAAATGAGTGAATATAATAATATATCAAATAAATTAGTTGTGGATAAATGTGGAGAAAACTCATGAAAACATTTCATGAAAATATGTATTGGTAAGTATTTCCGTCATCTTGCCAACAATATCTCGTTTGACATCTCGCATGGTTCAATGGGATCTCGATAACTGCAAGTTACGCCTCTATAACTTACTACAAGTTGCGCCCCTTCATCTTACACCCCCGTCTTGCAGTCCGCAGACAGATACACTTGTGTCATACTACTGTTTTGACTGTTTTCACCATCTTGTGACTGAATAACATGTAGGTTAGTGTATGCTCCATTAAGCCATTTTCGCTTCTGTCAGCCTTGCCTATAATTAAAGAATTATTTCAGCTCAGAACAATTGTATAGTTTTTATGTTCACAGAATAAAGCCATTTAGTCTTAATAAAGCCATCAATTACATCATTACAGAGGGGGGAAAGAGGGGCGTTGATCTCCACAGTGTGTAATGCTCTTTCAAACATACGTATGGGTATGACGTAATCTAAAAGCTACTGATTATTAAAAATTCCTAAAATAGCTGGCACCGCATCTCATCGCCTAAAATAAAGGCTTGATAATCCTTTTGAACTTGATGTGAAGCTGCATCACGGACTGACCCAGAGAAGAACTGAAGGGAGCTGGACTCCCTAATCATTTAATTCATGGTAATTAGTTGCAGATTTAGGGGATTAAAATGCCATACAATGTGTCAAAGTATAAGGCCTGTCCAGTGTCTGTGCCAGAGTACATTATCAGCAAAGCGTTCAGTTGTGCTTCAGAGGCCTACGGTCTTTGATCAACAGTAAGTAGATTTGCATGAGCCACAAACCTTATTTGCATATAAGCATTTCTTTAAAACTGTCCATTATAAAAGGAACAGATCAAAACAGATTTTTTTAAAACAGATTTTTAGCTCGCATGGTTGGAAATAATTCACAAAACCCATCAAGAACTTGTCTAGGTCATATGTCACAGTAATTAAATAACACTTTTTGATAAAAAAAAAAAATCTAGCATTTTTTTGTTGTTGTAAATTTACAATAAAGACACAATGAAATAAATTTACTGCATTCTGTGTCATTATTTCATGACAATTTTTATTACCTTAAATAAAAACACTAAACTTTCATTACTAAAACCGCTTAAATTCATGCAAATTAATTGCATTTGTATGACATTCTTTATTATTAGATGTAAACAACAACTGATAATTATACTTTAACACAAAGCATCACTTTCAGGTAGAAACCTGGGGAAAGGGGAAAACTATTGGGGAATGGGAGAAATTATGAAGTAGCCGACATAAATGTTTATATATCTGCCATAAAACTGTATGTGCTTTATTATTATTATCATCATTATTTTTTTTTTAATTAAACAGAACAAATTGGTAAAACACATCAAATTGAATTCTTTATTATTTATATTGATATTTTCATCATTATTGATGGTATTAATTAAATACAATTAATTATCATGATAGTACTATTGAACTATATTCATAATAAAGTTAATTTGTTATTATTATTATTATTATTATTAATGATTGTAAGCATTTAACCATGGAGCCTCAAGGAAACTTCTGGAAAGGAGTTTGGCACATGTTTATTGTCAAATACACGTTACAAGCAACTTGTACTCTTGCTATACTTGCAAAGACTGAGTACTGTACATGAGATTCTTAACCTATGAACTGAGACGCTCTGAGACCGAAAATACTTGTATCATGAGCTTCTCGCATCAAAAGATCATGGTGCTGCACTTCAGATAACATTTATTTTATTAGAACGCAATCTTTCAGACATGATACTCCATTTCACATTCACAGTCATAGTTTGAATTGACAAATAATGACTACTGGTGAACTGAATGGCTTCTGTGAACTGGCTTTTTACTCACATTTAGTGCTTGACAGGTGTTCATTTTAGGCCCTACAAGCATTTTTCAAATGGAGTTTTTGACCAGCATATTTCACATAAATAATGGCTACTCTTCCACTGGTGAGCTGCACATGCACATATAGCTGAAAACACATTTATGGCCGGTAGATTTATGGTTTCTCAAGACTCTAGCCATCAACAAAATACCGTTTGACAACACTGTGTCGAACATTATTTAAAGGGCACCTTTGATCCAAAATCAACTTTTGCAAGCTGGGTGTAGGTATAGTATGTCCACATTCATATTGGAGTGATAAAAACACAGCAAGTCTCTTTTTTAAGTTTCCTGATGATAAAATAGGATGCAAATCCCAATGATTTTGATTCCCACCGTAACAAGACATAGGAGTGTGGTTTTCCCGGCCCACTGAATTGATTGACAGGAGTGTATTAACATGTCTCCATAACGCGTATAAACATGTCCACAGAACCGGATTTGCAAAGAAACTGGCATTAAAAGATCTGTTCCAACTCTCCGTGATCATCTGCACCTCAAGAATGAGTTTTACAAGTTTAAAATGTTTTTATGTTTGTAAAATGTTGCATGTTTGTAATTAAAAAGACAGTAAAATCGATATGTAATTCACAACCACTGAAATAGCACAGCCGCATAGTGACAGTACAACTATATATGAGGATTCTTCAAACACACAACAGGAGTTCCAGTTTGTGAAAGTTAAATCCGGTTTATTTTGTACAGTAGGACAATGGATATCCATACAGCAGTGTATATTAACTTGTATCATGTCACATTTGCTGCAAGTAGACGTGCAAAAACAGTGCAAAGTTAAACGTGTGTGCATGAGTGCGTGCGTGCGTGCGTGCGTGCGTGTACTAGAAACTAGTAACAAATGTGTGTGACTTATCGTTGCAGAAAGGCTTGAATAAACTCCACGATAAATTCATCAAATAACCTTATTTGGTATTTTTGACTAATAAACTGAATCTCTGCTTCATTCGTGTCTGTCTCTGTCACTGACCGCTGTTTATCTGACGTGATGCAGCAAGAGAAACAAACAGGCATGTAGGAACAATGGGTGGGGAGAACCAGATCATTTGCATTTAAAGGCGCAGGCAACAAAGCAGCTACAATGCAATCTTACTCCAAAATTCACATATTCAGCAGGCACTTTACAGACACATTCTGGAGACACCAAAGACTTATCTTACATCTTGTAAAAGGAGTAAAATAGGAGCCCTTTAAAATATTATTATTATTTCCTGAAAAAAAGTAATCAACAAGGTTTCCACTTGACAGTGAGAATTTGTTTTTAATTCTCATCAAGGCTGTTGTGGCCTAATGACTAGTGCGTTAGACTTGTAGGTGTGTGTGTGTGTGCGCATGTGTGAGCAAGTCTTTGTGACATATCAGCACACAAATGTGTATAATGACATGTGTATGACAGAGGTATTACAAAGAAAAGGTGGCTTATGAGGACATTGCCCCATTTAAAAAGATTATAAAATCATAGAGAATCATCTTTTTTTGTGAGCTTTGGGTTACGGGTAAGGTTGGTTTAGGGTGATATGGTGAAAATACAATTTGTACAGTATAAAACAATGGAAACTATGAAATGTTGCCACAATTCACAAAATGTGCGTGCGTGCGTGATATCTCACTGCTCCTAATATGGATGTGCCCATGGAGTTAAATCCAGAAGACCAAAGCAGAGAATGGGCACCATACTTGACAGTCTTGGCAGTCCTTCACTTTCGCATGTATACGCAAGCACATATATATGAGGCAATAAGTGCATCGCATTAAGTTCTTATCAAGTTCATTGCAGTCATCGAGTTATGGTCTGTTTTTCTGTCACGTGGCTGACATGTCATGTTATAAAAGGCAAAGTGCCATCAAAAGGCTATTAATAAATGATTGGACATGACTCTACAAATGCTAGACACTGTTTTGCAATCCTCATGTTCATTGAACTTTTGCATATATACAGTATATACAAGTCAAAATTATTCACCCTCCTGTGAAGTTTTTTTAATTTTTAAATATTTCCCAAATTATGTTTAACAGAGCAAGGAATTTCACAGTATTTTCTATAATATTTTTTCTTCTGGAGAAAGTGTTATTTGTTTTATTTCAGCTAGAATGAAAGCAGTTTTTAAATTTTTAAAAACCATTTTAAGGTCAATATTATTAGCCCCCTTAAGCAATATTTTTTTCAGATTGTCTACAGAACAAACTATCATTATCCAATGACTTGTATATATAAGGGCATACTCAGACTATGTACAGTTGCCTTGAACCGTGCCGAAGCGCTCCCCCCCCCCCCTCTTCCCCAATGGCCTGCACTCACATTGCATTTTGCCTTCGGAGCTGGAGCACGCTTAAGTCATCGATGATGCGACTGTTCAGTTTAACAGAAAAAATAAGCGCTCTCACGCAGTACAGTGGACATTGCTTTAGTTACATCATTTATTATTATTTTAGTTGTTTGGGATGCAGTAACAAGCAAACAAATATTTTGTATCCACCACTCTTCACGCTTATAAATGATCATAAAAGTCTTCGTGCTGCACATATTAGGAGGTTTGCTGAAGGTGGCAGATGACGTGCAGCGAGGGATTTGCATCTTTAATAAATTATGACAGCTCGTGTTCATTGAAAGTACAAATGGATTAATGAATTCATATGAAATAGTCCCTCAAAAGTGAAGTCACGTCTTCAGTTTCGGGCTTAGGCGCGCTTTGCACTAAAACTACAAGCGTATCGCGCCAAAGCCCAACCAAACTGCGCTCTGGCATACCTCTTCCAACCGAGCCAGGGCCAGCCAACTGAACTGTGCCTGGGCCTGATTTGAAGCACTCACACTTGTAAAAATTTGCCAGCAGCCAGCTCTCTGCTACTCTCACATTGTTGCCACTGAAGCTAAGCAGGTCTGCACCCGGTCAGTACCTGGATGGGAGACCACATGGCAAAGCTAGGTTGCTGGTGTTAGTGAGACCAGCAGGGGGTGCTCAATCTGCGATCTGTGTGGGTCCTAACGCCCCAGTACATTGATGGGGACTCTATAACAGCTAGTGTGTGGTCTGGCAAAATGTGGTCTGCCGTCGCATCGTCCAGATGGATGCTGCACACTGGTGGTGGATGAGCAGATTCCCCCAAAAATGTGTAAAGCACTTTGAGTGTCCAGAAAAGCATTACATAAATATAAGTAATTATTATTATTATTCATTATTATTAAAACGAAACAGGAAACGCACCCGGGCACAGTTTGGATAGCCTAGTGTGAGTGCACCCTAACTTACCTATTTAACCTAGTTAAGCCTTTAAACGTCACTTTAAGCTAAATACTACTACCTTAAAAAACATCCAGTAAAATATTATGTACTGTCATCATGGCAAAGATAAAAGAAATCAGTTATTAGAAATGAGTTATTAAAACTATTATCTTTAGAAGTGTGTTTAAAAAAAATCTTTCCGTTAAACAGAAATTGAGGAAAAAAATATACAGGGGGGCTAATAATTCAGGAGGGCTAATAATTCTGACTTCAACTGTACATACAGTGCTCAGCATAAATGAGAACACTCCTCATTGTTTGTGTATACGGTCACAATGGTGCTCTTTGTTTGGTCACGAGGTGTTAAAAGTCAGTGAAAAGCGTGAGCCAAAATGATCCTGGGTACAGGTTTTAAAACTGTACATACAGTATCTTGGATAAAGAAAATCCTGTATTTATTTCAACAAGCAATTGTTTATTCCCCGTTGCATATGAAACAACAAGAGAAAGTCTACAGTGTGCAGATCTACATTCTAGGTTGAGGTGGGAGGAGCTATGAAGCTTGACTGACAGTTTGAAGGTCCAGTGTTGTTATAAGGTTTAGTCACAAGCTCTTTACTTTTCAATACCAAAATCTTTGCAAAACTCACAGAGAAATGCAAAGGGTGACTATTTATGGACGAAACATTTTAATTTCTGCAGATTCTGATGTAAACATTCAAGCTTTTTTTCTATTTAGCTGATAAATTGTGACATAAGCAGCTTTCGCTATGGTCAAGATTAAAGAAAAGGTTTACTAACCACAACAATGTAGCGAGGTCTGTACTGAATGGTGCCGAACAGGCCCAGGATGACCACCAGGATGTGGAAGAAGTTGGCAAGGATGGGAGCCCACTGGTACCCCAAGAAATCAAAGACCTGCCTCTCTAACGCCACCATCTGAAAAAGAGAGAAAGTTCATTCAGATGAGCCATTCAGATGAAGAATGAAAGTTTAAAGCATGCAGAGACAACTAATTTGCATGTTCATTTTTTTTCTTTTATTCTTTGATCATTCTGGTTGGAGGACTATCAAAGGATTTCTGACACCAGAGACCTCTTTATGTGTCAAACCGCAAAACACTCTCTTGCAGGAAAAGAACACCAGTAATGAATCTCTCAAATTCAAATCATCTGGGTAATAAATGACAGCGCAGAAACATCTGGAGAGCAACATCACACACTTTGCATATATGGATTACTTACCAACATCCGGGGAACATTTCAAGTCAACGGCACCTTTAGAATATGTTTTCTGAGAAAAATGGTGAAGTATTTAATACTTATTTTCGCTTTACAGTAAGAGACATTGATCATAGCATAACATTTTGAATGTACCTTTTTTACACTCTTAAACTTTCCTTCACTCTTAAAATAATTACTACTAACTTAAAAAATCATGTTACTTATTTTTGCTTCACTGAACACTGTTGATATCAAATAAAACCATTATACAAACAATCTTATTAAGATACTTCACAGAAAAGCTTCCTGCAACATTCTGGGAGCATTCATTTATGGCTTTAAAAAACAAAACCTCAAGTAAAAGGTTTTAAAATCTAAATAAAAAAAAGTGAATGATACTTTAACATGATTATTTTGTGCTTGTCATCATGTGCTGTGCTGTGCTTGTCCAATTAACAATATTAAGCTCATGAATAAACAAACAAGTACTTTAATATAACAGAAAACAAAAAAATTGTCAAACCACCTCTTAAGAGATTCAGAAGAGCAATACTTGATTCACAAACCGAGTAATAAATCATGCTATTGCATTAATGACTCTTTCCTAAGAGAACTCTCTTTACCTGGTGCTAAAGCAGAGCCTCTGAATGAGACCGAAACACTTGTTTCATCATCAAGCGTCTCAAAGTGGCTCTTAAAACTGCTCACACATCAGACAGCTTGTTTTATCATCCTAGCATACATTTACTCGAGAGTGTATTTACATAGTGCTCTAATCTGCGCAGCACAATGGTGGTGAGGCGCAGAGAGAGAGAGAGAGAGAGACGTGCTGAAACATGACATTTAATGAGATTGAATGGAGTTGTGCTCGACTGCTGCCTGCTGCGAGATGATGAAAGAGGAAAAGAGGTGAAACTGCTTGCAAAAGCAACAAATGCTGCGAGAGATTGTGATGAAATGGAAACGGTGTTGAGATAATTAAACTAGCCTGTTTTACATGTTCACGGAGCTGCACTGGGAATGTGCAAGGTATGAGAGTCATAAATGCCAATTAAATGTCAAACGTCCATTTCCCGCTAACATTTGAGCGCTGTTGAGTGTGTTCTTAAACAGCGCTGATTGCCACTGTGTTCACGTGCTTAACAGAAATGAGTGTGATTGGCGTTTTAAAGCTGCCATTCATCAGCGGATCGCTCGTATATCAGCTTATAGACAAACCAGCTGATCGACGTGACTTTTAAACGCTCCAGTGTCCCTGCATCTGTGTCTACACTAAGTAAACAGCAGTGGGTTTGGTGAACTGATGACCTTCACGACAAATCAGTCATTTCTGTTGAGCACATGAACACAATGGCAAATCAGTGGTGTTTAAGAACACGCTCAACAGCACTCAAAGGTTAGCGGGAAATGGACAATTTTAAAATTTCTGTACCGATTGGTACCGAATTACAGTATCGTGACAACCCTAGTTTTAACCCAAATACTGCACTTGACTCGATTTAAGTTGACTCAACTCAAGTTGCCTTACAATTTTAACTTGAGTCAACTTTTTTTTTAACAGTGTTTAAGCAATGTATGTGATTTTTATATCTGTTGATGGCCCTTGGAACCACATAATATCTATATAATAGGGCTGGATGATATGACAAAAATCTGATATCACGATATAATTAATCTGATGCCCTGATAATGATACATATCACATATTATAGTACCATTTCTGTAAATTCAATCAATGAATAATATATTGACCTCATGTAAAGGACCATTTCTTTTTACATTTTAAAGTATACACTTAGAATTTTACTCATTCCAATTATCATATTTCCACTTTTTAGCACTTCTGGGCAAATGCTTGATAAAAAAAATGTAGAAATATAAAATAAATATTAATAAAATATTAAACACTTTTCAAAAACTAATGTGCTAATACTTGAGATAACATCACTTTTGCTTGTGTGATATTATATCACTGCATCATATCTTACTTAGGGTTGCACAATACTAGAGAAAATATGCAATACTGTTGGTGAGTATTGCATTATTATTTACAATATATTATTTCCCTAGAAATGCGATTTTTATTAGCTATGTTTTTAAATAGTTTATGTAATGATGTTAAATAAACAGGTAAAAGATATGTTTTAGATCTAATTAATTCTAACTCCTACTAACAAAATGGTGTCAACTGTGTCAAAATATTGTCTTTAAAACACTCTGAATGAGTGAAAACCTCAGCAGATATTCTGACTCTGATTGGCTGTTGTAATTTTCCATTCTTGTCTCGACTCCCGCCATTATTGTTTATTGTCAGTTCTTAGTTCAACTTTGGGCCACTCCAGCTAATAGCAGCACAGCAACTGCTGAGGAGGTGGAGATAAATATAGTACAGCCCCATCTGATTGATCAAATTTAGATAAACAACTAGTGTGTAAAATAAATGTAATTTATTACACGTCGCATATACTATTCTCGTGATAAGGATATTTTATATTTATACATATTTTATATTGTGCAGCTCTAGCCTTAAAAAGATAAATAAAAAAACATGCAGGGATATTTTTTTTCTTTCATAACTAATTAGCCTCATAGTAACTTTTCTAATAGTCTTTATCACCCACTCAGAGATGATGAACTACTTAATATAAGCTCACAAAGCAAAAACGACAATATTATCATAGACAATATACATCAAACACGTTTACACTAACTAAACCCATTCATTTTGTTATATCTTGTTGAGAATGATGGATTTATAATCTTTATGAAATGTACGGGACATGCATTGAAATCATACGTAATGTTTGTTAAAATACAAATTAAAATAAAATACAAGCATAAAAAAAAAACCTAGCCAAAGTGGTGCAGAATTAATTGGAAGTAAGCAATTTAATAAATAGTCCCGAAAGCCTTGGATTCTGCATTTAGAAACTTGTCCTCTTCTATTTATTTCCTGTCTGTCCTGCTGACATTTCGGAGCTAAATGCCAAGAAACACAGCATCTCGTCTGACAAAGACCAGCACCCCATACGAGCGGCGGTACCAGGGGATTGTGGGACTGTGGCACATCACAGAGCTGGCAGACGCAATTAAGCATCTGCCATGATGGCTTGATCAGAGCTGAACATCTTGGACAATGTGTGAAACAGACAGCAGGAGTAGATCTCGCACACACACACACAGGATGTGACAGGAAAAGAACGGGAGTGGGTGATGGATGAGGAGAGAATGAGCACAGTTGAGTTGGAAAAAAAGGGAAAACAATGAGGAAGATGAAGTGATGAGGAAACAGACGAATTGAAAGCAAGTGATGAATGACAAAAGGAAAGAATAAAGAAGATGATTAGTGAAAAGACTGATTAAATGGACGTTTGTCTTGTTAAAATCAGTGACCGTGTGTGGAAAGTGATGACATGAGGAGTAAAATGTATAATGTAATATGTAGCAGTTCTGTTTATTCAGTGGTAAAATAGAGAAATAATGTTAGCATAATGGATTGAGAAGATGGATGGATTGAGAGGATGGATTGAGAGGATGGATGGATGGATGGATGCTTTTAAATGTCTTTTACAACAAAGAATCGGGGACTCGTCCGGGATAATGCAGCACATTGTTCTATAAAAACATTATAAAACACATTGTATTATAAAACACTTCCATTTTTTTTCAGCTATTCACAAAATGTTGATGTAATATGTAGAACTTCTATTTAATCAGAAGTAGAGGAATTCATGTGCTCAGGTTTCCCCCACAAGTCCAAAGACATGCAGTGTAGGTGAATTGGGAAAGCTAAATTGTCCATAGTGTATGTGTGTGAATATGGGTGTATATGGATGTTTCCCAATGATGGGTTGCGGCTGGAAGGGCATCCGCTGTGTAAAACATATGCTGGATAAGTTGGCAGTTCATTCCGCTGTGGCGACCCCAGATTAATAAAGGGACTAAGCCGAAAAGAAAATGAATTAACGAATAAATTAAGGCTTAATTATGTAAAGATAAAATAAAGAACTTATTTTAAATGTATTTTACAACAAATAAATTGGGGCTCATCTCGGATACAGAAAATACCTGTAAAAAGAAAATACCACTTCAGTTTTTCAATTATTCACAAAATATCAACAAGAAAGATGAAGTGGTGAGGAAGTATATGGATAAGACGCCATTGAAAACAAATGATAAAGACAGTAAAGACGATAAAGAGAAGTAAAAAACTAATGTAATCTGAATGTTTCATTTGAAACAGTAAGCATTGGGGAATGTTGAGCAACACTGGAATGTTGGGGGACAAAAGTGCCACTGTACAAATAAAGGTGTCAAAAAGAATCAAAAAGGTTTGTTTTTAAAAGAACAATTTTTACTCCCCAAAACCTTTTAGATCATATATTATAGTGCAAGAAAATTTAACAAAATAATTTTTTTTTTCCCATGATAAAGAAACATGGCGGTTCATTCCGCTGTGGCGACCCCAGATTAATAAAGGGACTAAGCCGAAATGAAAATGAATGAATGAATAAAGAAACATTTGTGGGATCAAAAAGTTTCATGGACGTTAAAGGTTCTTCATGGAACCATCAATGTCAATAAACCATTATTTTAAACATTTAGTTAGTAGTTATATTATTTAGTAACATCAGCACAAATGAAAAGAAAAACAAGTTGACAAACTTAAACGAAAGAACATGCCTTAAAATACCCTATAATAAGCCATGAAAATACCCTATTTCTCCAAAAGCCACATTTCATGTTGACTATAGTTTCCACTAATGTTCTTCTTGAATTCAGCACAGACAATCAGTGACCATACATTTGCCTGCCAGTGAAAGGTACTGAAAATTGACTACAATCAAACTTTAGTACTCACAAGCTAATGGCGGCCAAGTACTTGCATGAGAAAGAGAAACCAAATGAACTGTAGTGACACACAGGAGAATTTAAAAAAAACACACACACAATCGGATGAGCTGTAATAATTGTTTGAGAAGCCTGTCATTAGTCAGTGCTGGAATTAGGCGGATCGGAAATGTTGGAAGGTGTTTGTGCTTGTTGAGTTTTGGCTTCAGTGTTTGAATGTCATTTCTGTCCCGGCTGCATGGAGAGGAGTGTGCTGGACTGAGTTTTGGGGTTGTCTCTGTGTGTGAGCTGATTAACAGGAGAAAATGTGGTCAGGTCTGCTGGGACTGAGGGTACAGAATAGATCTCAAACTAATTGAGTCGTCAGACTGGAGAGATTCAGGCAAGGTGGTTTTTTTTGTTTTTTTACTTTTCACTGCACTGCAAAATCAAGATATGAAGACGCTAATGACAGTCCACAGACCTAAAGAATCAGTTCACCAATATTCATCCAGCTTTCTATTGTTATGTAGTATATGTAAATGAACGCTTTCATAATATTCATTCATTCATTTTCCTTCGGCTTAGTCCCTTATTTATCACCACAGAAGAATGAACCACCAACTATTCCAGCATATGTTTTACACAGCGGATGCCCTTCCAGCCACAACCCAGTACTGGGAAACACACACACTCTCGCAATCACACACACACACATACACTATGGCCAATTTTGTTTACCCAATTCACTTGTACTGCATGTCTTTGGACTGTGGGGAAAACCTGAGCACCCGGAGGAAACCAACGGCAACACAGGGAGAACATGCAACTCCACACCTAAATGCCAACTGGCCCAGGCGGGACTTGAACCAGCGACCTTCTTGCTGTGAGGCAACAGTGCCAACCACTGAGCCACTATGCCGCCATAGCTCATAATATACAGTACTATTCACAAAAAAACTAAAAGGCTTACACACAACTTGCCAGTCTTAATGGGCAAAAATAATGGACAGTCCTAAACTTAGGATTCCTAAAAATATTTCACAGAGATTTTTAGAGCTAAAAAAATACATGCAGTTTAATTATGTACAAAAAGAAAACATTTTCAAATCTAAAATATTAATATTAAACAAAGTATTTTAATGCTTTTAATCAATATTTATAAATTTCCAATATCCAAGATCGACAAACAGCTGATGACAACCCATTTGCACAACTTATTTTAGTATGTTAGCTTTATTATATTCATTTAGCGGCAATGTTACTTTGGTAGTTTATTAGTACTTCAAATTAGTCAATTGTTTGTACATTTTGGTTTTAACATGTATATTATATATATATATGCATATACATGCAGTTTACATTTTAATACTTCACCTTTCATTTACTAAGATTAAAATGTATATCCAATATTCATGTTTATTTTATATTTTTACACTAGGACTAGCTACAACACAGTTTCACTTAAAATGTTCTTACCCCCAGTTTCTGAGACAATGCTAATGCTATAGTCATACACTAAATAGTATGAGCTGTCTTAACTAAAAATAACTTGCAGTGACAAAAACAAAAAATATGTTAGTGCCATAGAACACTTTCAAGATATACTCGAGTACTGTGTTTTCGTAGTCATTTTAGTAAAAGCTGCTTAATTACCACATTTAGTGAAGGCTTAGTCCTTTTTGTGAAACTGGACCTTTTGTGTTGTTTTCAGTTCAATTATACAGTTTTTATTGAAACAACATCTATTTCAGTTATAGTTTTAGATAAACATACGAATCCTGATACTGAGTGCAATATATGACTGTAGTAAAGCATACTTAGTTGTAAACGCATCTAACCGACTTTAATTGCTGAACAGAAACATCTAGAAAGTGTGAGAAGTAATAAAAGGCGTGCGATGGCATGTTTGCAGCAAACGGCTAACGATGAAGGAGGAGAAGGCTCTTCCACTTGTGGGACTCATTATCACGTGCAGGAATGGAGGAATGCTTTTAGAGGCTGAAAGATGAAGCGGAGGTTCCTGGCAAAGTATTCCGATCTCCATCATATCGCATTCACTCCCGCTCCTTAAACCAGCCATTTCCCCTAGATTAGCTTCAGCTAGGCCACAAATCAACTTGCGTAATGCACCTTTTTTGTCCCTGATCGATTACCATGAGGCCGTGCTCCGCTGCGGTAATCATCTGTTTAAATCGCAGCAAATCCCATAAAGTGTGTGTGCAATCCTTCAAATCACTGGGAGATGATGTTTACGGGAGTGTTAATGGAGGTGGAGTTGGAAATGAAGTCTAATATGAGAAGGTAAAAAAGTTTTCCATCTCTCCAAAACTGAAGTAACAATAAAAAGAGCCATTGTTCACTGCTAATAAATCCGCACAGCTGCTTAGCAAACACTGGGGAGAAAGATCCTGTTATATAAGCTATTATGTTATGTACAGGCCTACTTTGTGAAACAGTCTTTAATCTACAACAAATATTTTAACTGCATAGCAAGCTACAAATCATAGAAGCGGTTTAAAAAAATTATACTTTGTCAACAAGGGTGCATTAAACTATGTAAAAGTGATCACAAATACCTTTATAAACCTTATAAAAGACTTCCATTTCAAACTAGATCAGTAAAGTCTGATGTCAAACTTTAATTTTGACCCGGCAAACCTTATAATGTTACCCTGAAAAGCTTCAAGTTTCAATGTTGCATTTAGAGAAAGTTATTAGCATTCATTTAGCATTCCCGCTTAACAAAATGCTAACGAATTGACATTGTTAAAGCATGAATTAGCATGTTTTCTAACTTCTAAGTTTTCTAGCAGCGTCTCAAATGGCACACTATACACTATACACTATGCACTATGTACTTATGCACTTACACACTCAACACCATAGAATATGTATGTAGTGTCAACCCAAATGGAACACTAATGTTTTTTTTACTAAGCGGGATTTCAAACCGTTTCCCTGATGACGTCTGACAGTTGCCAAATTGGTGAAATAAATGACCAAAGTATCAAATAATACCAGCCATGAGTATAACCGCATTCACCATCTGGAGGCGGTATAATCACTCTCGTAGGAAAATTTTGCTTTCACAATCCAAAATAAATAAAGTTATCTAACATGCGCCCAATAACTCTGCCCCTTCCGCTACGTGGGCAAAGCTGTGGTTGTTGAGTGCGTGAAGTGTCCATTATTCCACACTTCATTTTAGCGGTTGAATAAGTGCATCATCCGGGTAATTAAAGTGCACTTATTATTTTTAGAGTTTTCATTGTGAACGCACTACTTACACTATTTATACTACAAAATGCATACACACACACGCATACAAACACACCCCAGTGTTTGTGAATGATAGTGAGGGTGTGATTTCCAGAGCGTGACCCGTGACGGCATCCATCTCTCCATGCAGTCCCTTCTCCCTCTTCCTCTGACCCACATCAGAGAGATCAGCCAAACCCTTAGGGAGGTCAGCACTTTTTTTGCCCCATCCTTTCTACTGATAAAGCGGTGGCTGTTTTCCATCCCTGATAACAAGACTGCTGTACAAACATCAGATAGATGAAAGCTCAGCCACAACAAAGAATTAATTGCCTTTTCCATGACCCTGCCTTTTGCAGTCATTTATTACTTTTTTTCTATAGCTGGAAATCTATCCATAACCCCGAGAAAGGTACACGGTTGAGAAAAAATGGCTACACTATTTTAAGGTATACAGTGCAACTATTCATTTAACTAGTGAGTAATATTAATTAGTTACATGTACGTATATTGTATAATTATGGCATGTACTTATATGTATTAATTACATATACTTACTATATGGTTGGGGTTAGAATTTGGGTTAGGTTTAGGGTTAGTTACGTGTAATTATGCATAATTCAATGGAATTACTACAGAAAGTGTATGGAACATGTGTACCTACAAAAAAAATTATTACACTAGTGTCTGAAAGAAGGTTTTTCTAATAATCTCCAATGTTTAACATTGGATTTAATTGACTGTAGCGGTCAAACAAGTTGTCTAGAATGAGAAGTTCTAGTATGAATATTATACATGTGTGGAAAAATAAATAGCACTTTTACCTGCTCAAATAGGTGCTCAATCTTCACTGACCATTGGCAGCCATGCATTATGACATGCCATTGTCCTCAAAGGCATGGTGGCACTTTGGACAAAGTCCCTACATGCCAAATTGCAAGCAAACTGGACTAATGATCGTGCATTTACAGCCGTTTCTGTCATTCTTTTTATTGAAGTAAACATTTGGGTGTTGTGTCACAAAAGTGAATATAAATATTAAGCGTCGTGATATTCAGACTACAGCTTCAGTCCTAATCAGGTGCAAAACCTAAGACTAGTTTACAAATGTAAATTGCTATCATGTTTTAGCACATTGCTATCATGTTTACGTTGCTTGCAGGCTTTAATACATTGCAAGGATGTTTTAATACATTGCTAGTGTGTTTTATTATGTTGCTACCATCACGCTTAAGCATGCAGCTATGTCAGCATGTTTAAACCTTACATTATAATTAATGGTGTAATATAACCCATTTTAAATTGCCAAAACAGCCCACATAAAAGAAATGTTTGAAATTAATGATGTGAAGTTGTTGTTCGGATGGTCTCTGTGGGTATTTCTGGACAAGAATAAGTGCCACTTAACAGCAGTAGAGCATAGCTTTTGTTTTTCATATCACAATAACAATTAGACGCCTTTGAGAAGCAAAAATGCATCAGAACATGTGGAGTTTTCATTTTATACACTGATAGTCTGTTCTCATCTACTAGATCTCTGGGAATTACTTCAAACGCAAAGAAAAACTACAAAGTTCATTTTTTAACATCACACGTAGTCTATGATAACGCTAGAAAAACTATTGTAACATTCCCTTTGAAGCTAAATGCTACGATTGCATTTTTTTCCCCAAGCCACAGCAAAACTGCAACAGCTGCCAGGATGTTTTTCATCAAAGTGTGTTGTAATTAAGCCCCTTTGGCATTCATCATTGTAAAATCCATCATAATTCGCCTTTATTTGCAGTAATTAACTGCTCCAATCACAGTCAGCTGTCCGGCTGATAAAGCCGTTAATTAGAACATCACAACAAGCGATTACAGCTTGTACAACATAGACAGCAGCTTTTCAGGCAGAGAATTCACTTCAGACCTGTAAACTCTGAGCCCAACATTAATGATAAACGTCTCTGCGCTGAGGGATTTTGCATATATAAGATTTGCACATATATTCGGTAACAGAAACAGGCCCTTTTTGTTGCATATGCCCCCTTTTTTTTTACAAAATAAGTCTCTGCTGTGCCTAGAGTGTGTATGTGAAGTTTCAGCTCAAAAGACCACTCAAATAATGTTTTGTAACTCATTGAAACTGGCCCTTTTAGGCTTTGATCAAATTGTGCAGTTTTGGTGACTGTCGCTTTAAATCTAAATGAGATTGTGCTCTTTTCAAAAGAGGGTGGCGTTATAAATGCCTGTGCATCACCATAGTAGCAGATTAAAAACTCTAATGGTGGACGGCTGCTTCTCACTCAGGGCTGTCTATGCTAATGAGGAAGAGACCGTCAATAATGGGTGGGGCTTTCCCCCTCTGATGACACAAACAATGAGAGAAAGTCAATCAAAGCGTTTCTGCTGACTGTTTTTACGAAGCTTAATTATAAAAAATAGAATTAATTAATTTTATCATTAAAGGCTGGCTATAATCAAACACTGTTGCCACAAAACTGTGTTTAAACCCCTCATGAAAGTGATTTTTGCATAATAGGTTCCCTTTAAGTAAAGCCATTTATCAACGCTTTGCATTGCATATACTGAGCCAGAGCACATGGAGGATTTACATTTCAGAGTTCAGTGACCTTGGGGTCAGCAGGAAATCAATGAAGATCTGAACGAGCTGAAATGATAATGGGTGTGCATCTGGAGACATTCACAGGCTGTTTAGTCTCACATGAATGTCAGGTCTCTGACGGTGTAGTCCATCATGCAGCTTATTTTAGTCAGGACCTGCCCATTTATACATGAAGAGACCCGTCTGATTGGCACGTAAAAGATGATTCATATCAAAAACAAAGCTATAGACTTGTTAAGTCTGATGTCACAGTCTAAACACTCTATTTGATGGCAAAAGTGAACAACACATGAAAATAATATGCACTCATAGTGTGCTGTAATAAATGAAAATCTCGATTGTAATGTCCATGCCTAATCTCTGATGATCAGACAGTGATTCATTTTTGATAAACGGTTATATTGAAGTCTGAGATGCAGCAAGTCTAGAGATCATCACAAACAGCATGACTTTGTAAAAGATATGCTTTAATGTGTGACATGACTAAACAGTGATCATAAACAACTCTCCAGAAAACATTTCATTTTAAACTACAACTAATATGTTTTCTTCCCTCCTGATCCAGGTTAATGCCAGGCATGCTGGGAAGTGGGGACTAAAAATCCTTTTTCCTGTTTCAACTATTAATGAAAACATTGTCAGCAGCAATGCCAACACAAACCAGTAAGCAAAGGTTTTAGATGCCAAATTCAAATGGTTTGTTCTAGGTCAGGGCGCTGAAACATTTTCCAGCCATAAAAAAACACCCCAAACAGCTAAATGCAAGAGTAGAAAGCATCACTGTATGCAAAAACATAAATAGCTTCCTTGGTGCCTCGCTGCCTTATCAGGTAGTAATTTGGAGGCAGTATTTGTCCATGGAGACACCTCACAAAACTTATTTTAAACAGGCTTAGTGATTTTATGATGTAGAACAAAATAGAGAGAACTTTGGTGATGACTTAAAGGTTTACATAATATTAAATTCTCACTAGAATTGACATGTAAAATAGACAAAGTTGGTCAAAAATGTACATTTATTGTACAGTACATTACAGTTACGATACACATTTATTTCCATCTCCACTGTCAGAACTACCAAAATATTGACTCAAACCACCTTCTGGGGAATTGTGGCCTTTTCTTAAGGGTACCAAGCAAAGCAAAAGGATGTAGCTAGACTCACTGCTACTTGCTATTGTTTTATAGAGAATTGTCACTTGTACTTTCAACAAACCAGGGGAACAACAACAACACAGAAAGCAGCATTTTTAAATGCACAGATGAAACACGACACCATAATAATAAAAGGACTGCATGCAGCAATGCACTATGGTCGACCATGGTTCATGGCATGTGATTTATTGTTTAGCCCTACGTCTAAATGTATATTCTCCCTCTATTTGTGTGCACTTTCTGCATGTCTGCAACTGGAGTGTGCAAAAGACACAATACATAAATGACCAACACTCAAAAAAATGATGTTTGCCGTTTGTTCAAACTACTTATTTAAAATGAGCTGAAATAACACAATTCTTAGGCAGCATGATAGCTCAGTGGTTAGCACTGTCGCCTCACTGGTCACTGGTTTAAGTCCCAGCTGGGCCAGTTGGTGTTTCTGTGTGGAGTTTGCATGTTCTCCCCCAGTGTTCGCATAGGTTTCCTCCGGGTGCTCTGGTTTCCCCCACAGTCCAAAGACATGGGCTATAGGTGAATTGAATAAACTAAATTGGTCGTAGTGTATGAGTGCAAGAGTGTGGAAGGGTATAAAAAGGCTGGAAGGGCGTCCGCTGTGTAAAACATATGCCGGAACAGTTGGCGGTTCATTTTGCTATGGTGACTCCTGATAAATAAGGGACTAAGCCGAAGGAAAATGAATGAACGAATGAACATAATTCTTGAGGTTTTTTTTGTGCAACTTCATTGCTTTATGTTCAATCTACTTAAATTTGTACAAATTAATAAGTTCCCTTAAATCCTTCAAGTTGTCCCAACACAAAATCAATTGTGTGAAACGCAGCATTTTTTAGTCCATAAGGTTTTCTTCTTTGAGCCAGAATGACATCAATCGCAACTTTCTTACATACACCACACCAACCATCTAGAAGAGTACTGTTGGCAATAGAAACACAAGCCTGATAAAGGTTACCCATACCAAATTATACTGTACTAAACTGTACTGAACCACTAAGTGTAAATGAGGCATTACACACAAAATGACCACCAAGTACATCTCAGATAGAATCTTTATTTTTAGCTCAACTGCCAGAAACGAAAAGCACAGGTTTGTGGGCTTTCAAAGTCAGCAAAGGACACAAGTACGCCCCCTTCAAAAATAGATCAGATAAAGGCATCTCGGGAGACAACAAGTGAAGCTAGATTAGGATTCAGACATTCATTGATGCCTTACTACTTATAAATGCATCCATCGAAAGGCAACATTTTCCAGATTTCTGACCAAAGCAAATCTATTGAAGGCGGTCTTGTGACCTTTAACCTAAAACCATAATGGCTAAAGCTAATCCTGTCAGAAAGTCAATGGATGTCAAGGATGTAACTTAATTGGATATGAAAAGGCACTTGTGATCAGGCTAACCATTATGATTTTTCCCAGTGGTAGAGTTGAAGACTCTTACATTTCCCAAATTCAGACCATTTGTGTTCAGAATTAATAAAAACTATCAGACAACCATGTTGAAATGGGCTGGAGCTAAAATCTGCAATGGCCTCCAAAGAGCAGGATTGGGCACCCTTGAATGAATAATGACGTTTTCCAGCAGTTTAAGATTACAAGAAGATATGAATCTTAAGATGCATTGATTTTAATATTCTCATTCATCATCATCATCATCATCATCATCATCACCCCACCATTTAACTGCAGGCCACTCCTGCTCGTTTTCCATATTAAAACCACATCCCTCACAATGGCTTGATTTCTGCATAATTTTGGGGCGTTGCTATAGGAACCACTCCATTGGACAGCTAATAGAAGATGCTTATGTGGAGATACAGAGCTCTCTGGTCTCTGCTCAGATTTATAATTGGTCCTTCAACGGTGAAGGTGAGGCGAGGAGGAGCGGAAAATCAACGCACTCCTCCCTCTGTCCTGCTCCAAGCCTCAGGCGCATATGATAAATCACACTCTCCAATCAATAATTCACACATGTTCAAGTAGGGGGAGGAGGTCAAAGAGACAATTACAGAAAGAGGAGAGCATGTGGAGATTGGGGGTCTTTAAGTCTGAGCTTTATTTTCTCCATTTAGGGTTTTGAGGAAACCACTAAACCACTCTTTCCATAGGTACTTCAATTGGAGAGGAACAAACGTCAATGACTGCTTAAAAAGTGGTGCGCCTAAAGCAAAGTGTACCTACTTAATTAGGTACACCTTGCTTGTACCAGGTTAGTCCCAATTTTGCTTTCACAACTGCTTAAATTTCTCATGGCTGAAATTTGACAAGGTACTGGAAACCAGCTGCACATCCATGGTGTGACTCTACCATTCAAATACATCCCAAAAATGTTCCATTAGATTGAGATCTGGTTACTTTGGAGACCATTGGTACTCTGTGGTTATAAAATGATGGACAAGATCAGAACAATACTCAGACAGAATGTGATATTTAAACAATGTTAAATTGGTATGAAGAGGCCCAAAGTGTGCCAAGAAAATATAGCCCACACCACTACACCATCATCAGCCTAACCACTTATACAAAAATTAAATAAGTAATGCTTTTATGCTGTTTCTAACAAATTCTGATTCTAACATTTGAACGTTAAAGCAAAAATCAAGACTCATCCGACCAGGCAACATTTTTCCAACCTTCTGTTCAAATTTTTGGTGAATCAGTGTGAACTGTAGCCTGTTTGTTGCTCTTAAGGCCCCGATGTACTTTGACCAAATCGAAGAACACTCAGCAAAGAGAATATTATGGGAGAGTTCATTTTGGCTCCTATACATTTTGACACCTTTGAGCTACTAGTGGTCCATTGCGATTATGCAATTGGTGGATGTGTTCTGGAGCTCCTACTTCTTTGAAGTGACTTCTTAAAAAAAAAATTCTGGCTCATTCCATGGAGACAAACTTTATCCAAATGAGCTTACGCATCTCATTGACTATCTTGCAGGCCATCCACAGTATAATCTTAAATGTTTCTGCTACACTTTGTTGTGTGGCTCCACAAACAAGTACGCCGATCTCTCCATATAGTGCAAATCAATGCCCTATGCATTTTAGCATGTTTCACACATGGTGACAATCTTTTTCGGAGATTGTCAAATCTTCTAAAGTATGAAAACATGCCACCATTCTTTCTGTTTACGTTAAGTGGACACACATAACATCTACAACAGTTGTTCTTGTTCTTCACCATTGAATAGATCAATCCTACTACCAGATGTTTACGAAATTGTTCTTCTCTCACAGAAGTGTTGTGTTTATGGGATATGCAAGTGCATGCGATATACAGTTACATTAATCTACACCCGCCTCCTACAGCACGAGGGTGGTGGAATGTTCAAAAACAGTACACCATCACTTAACCTTTTCAAACTTCTTTTTGCCCTCAAATAAAGAAAGAAAGTTGTTTGAAGTATATCAGCGCCTTTAGCTGACAGGAGTGACACTGTTGAGCTCTTCCGCTTCAAGGTTTGAAGTGTACCTCTGGCATAGAGGAAGTTGATATATGACAGCCCACTTGATTTTCTAACCACAGATATTCCAGTTTCAGTATCAAATTGTGTTTTTAAAGTAGATGTATTTCCTGTCAGCTCATTTTCTTCATACCCACTTCTTTAGAGTATCATATGATCAGTCACCTTTCCCCTCAGAGATATTGATCAGCATCTGACTGAGTCACTAACCTGCTGTTGCGCTCAATATTAGGGGCTTCAGGTTTTCAAGAGTGTGGTCAATATTCATACTCAAGGAATCAATCGACCCCATTCAGGAACATCTTGTTGTGGACTCATCAAACAGGTGGTCTAAATCATTGTCATGGCAAGGTAATGATTCAAAAAGACAAAATGCACTACTCAAGCTATCCCTCTTAGCTTAGCCCCAATGAATTATTGACAATGCAGGCAAAACTAGATTGATTCTTTTATCAAAGACAGATGTGCGGCTGTTGATATCAGCGATTCGAATGACTTCTTAAAGGAACACTCCACTTTTTAGTTGGAAATAGGCTCATATTAGAAGTAACCTACAGTTAAAGCGTTGAGTTTACCAGTCAGCCGGTCTCTGGATCTGGCTGGAGCACTTTTAGCTTAGCTTAGCATGGATCATTGTATCGGATTAGATCAAAAACTTCAAATAAGACTTCAGATCGTTCTCCCATTTAAAGCTAATCTAAAATTTTTGTTTTCAATTTCTGACCAAGATACTAATGGTTTAATCCGATTCAATGATTTTTGCTAAGCTAAGCTAAAAGTGCTTTCGTCAGACCCAGAGATTAGCTAAATGGATTCAAAAATGTTAAAACTAAACTCCTTAACACAAGGGAAGTTGTAGAATGAGGCCATTAAAAAAAAAACTGCAGTTATCCTTTAAGTGTGAATGAGGTATAAGATACACTTGTACCTCCATTTAGCTTGTTCTTGTTCCGCTTGTGTTACAATCAGTGTTAATGTTCTCTGAAAAACCATTGTTTGTCAACTCGCCAATCTTCACATTCAGAGGCCTGACACCATTACTTTGCCACAGTTTGATGGAACATCAGGATTGAGAGTTAGAAACGTAGTGTTTCTTCTCCAGCATAAGACATTTCTGTATAGCCTGTCTGTAATCAACACTGATGCTCACAATGGGAGATCAGGATGTCAGTAAATGTAGAGGAAGGTCAGAGGTCGTGGAGATCAGTAGGTTGTTTGCTTGCTGGTGGGGTGTTGATAAAGCATTAATTCATATGCACTGACAGTGTTGTCTTTGTGCTAGAGTAAGCAGAGATATGTAAATTCACATCCAACATTTGAGAATTTCTGGAATATGAGCAAAACATTAAATGTAGCTCATCCATTTCCACTCACCCTCCATTTACATTTATTTAGATTGACGCAGATGTTTGTTTTCCACAGATGCGTTCCATCTATTTAGTTGTATTTTAACCTATCGAGTGTCATAACAGTGTAGCTAAAAAAACAATCCTAGAAAAAGCAGAATACAATGAAGATTAATATCCAATATACAAAACAAATCATGTTTTTTGGCAAAACAGTGGCCAAACAGTTAGCCCAGCAACATGCTAATGCTAATACTATTGCAATTAGCTCCTCTCAACGCAAAGCATTCTAAGCCATTCCCTCTAAAGCAACATTGTCTTGTGAGTTTGTCTCACAATTCTGACACTTATTTTCAGGGATTTGCATTATGAACTCACATTTTCTACTTATTAAGACAGAGTTCCAAGATAAATACTCTCAATTGTAAAAGAAAATTAATTTCAAGATGAAGAAGCAGTCAGAATGTAATGGATGCGGATGTACACCAGCAATTCTGATGTTTTTCCACAGAACTGTGAGACAAACTCCCCAATTGTGAGTTCTAAAATCAAAGGAGGGAGTAGAACTGACTATTTTCTTACTTTTCTATATGTTGTTGAACTATCCTTTCAGGGAATAGTTCAAAAAGCTGTCTGAGGTACTGGTATTTCAGTTTATATTTATATTTACATCTGTAATATCTGTTTTTGTTAGTTTTTATTTAGTTTTTATTGTTTATCTTTAAGTAGTTTATATAAAATTAAATTGCAGTGCATTAATTAAAGTTTATCTACGTGAATATCATCCAAATGCCTACATAGGGCGTATTCTCTAACACTCAGCAGGGACTCCTGAGTTACACCAAAGCAATAGGAAGAAGTGTGCTGTGCCTCATTCTGCTGTCTCATTCTGATTTATTCCACTAATTACACTTAATAATAGCCTGAATGCATTACTAAAAAGTTGGTAATTCAGAGTGAGTGAGAGGGAGAAAAGAGGGGGTGGCGTCTTTTGTTTTATAAATATTCATCCGCTTGTCTGGCTGGGGGGATGCACATTGGGTGTTGGGCTGAATGGATGAATCATATGCAAATCGGCTGATAAACAGAGCCGCACATCTCTGTGCTCATTTGTCTGGGAGATAGAGGCTGCCGGCGGGTCTCGTAAAAATCACCGGTCTTTTCTTTCTCCCCTTGCTGTCATGAAATAGCCAACAGGGGCAAATTAACCTTTGCAGGAGGGCAAAAGGTTCCATCAACACAACCAGTGAACCCCTGTAGCCCCTTAATGACACCTCTCGAGCAAATTAAACCACAAATTACCCCGTCCTCACTGTTTTTTCTGCCGTCCCATGAGGGTCTTTGACTTTCTGGAGTCAGCTGGTACAGGTTTCTGTGGCTTTTCGTTTCCAAAGGGAGTGCTGTTTGTTTAGATAATCTGCTTCTCAGTGGGGGTTAAGAGTAAAAACACATGACATGTCAACTTTTCTTCTTTTTATAGATGGACCAAGAGAAAAGGCATACTGAAGGGACTTTTAACATGCATGAGTGTACAGTACATTAAAGAAACTCAATACAAGTTAAAGAGATTTATTACTTTGGCTGCCTCTAATACTTGATTCTGATTGGTCATTCGCAACATTCCAAGATGTTTTTCTGAGATAACAACCTCTGAATAGCACAGGCTCATCCGAGAACTTCTAATCATCTTTACCATCAGTAAATCTATATTATTTGCTTGTCTGTCTATGCCATTTTGACTGTTTGGCGCCATCTTGACTGAATAATACATAGCTTAGTGTGTGCTCCATCAGCTCCACTAAGCCATTTTCGTTTCTGTCAGCTTTTCCTTAAGAATTAGTAATCTAGTACGGCTCAGAACACTCAAAAATACTTGTGTATGCACACCGGGACTAGTCCAGAGAAAATCATGACGTTAAATTGTGAATTAAGAGGAGAAAACTAAGGCAACAAAACAAAATAAAAAGAACATTAATGAAGGTTTTGGTGTTGGATGTGGAACCCGCTTTCAGTTCTAAAAAATGTGATGTAAAACACACTGCGTTTTTGTGGATTTTAGAAAGACTTTTCAAAAAAAGCAGAGTGGTGTGAGTTGTATGATGCTAGATAACCACTGTATCAATGATCATGACTCACCGATAACTTTATGCTTTTGAATGAAGTTATTCCTTTTAGTCCTCCACAGTATTCTAAGTAAACCACCAACTAATGTCGGTGTATTAAACTGTTACCTCATCTCTGAAGTTAAAAACCTTGGGTTTACTAGACAGTATTTTAAAACCTGACGAACAAATAAGTAAAAAAGTAAAACCCTTCCTAAGCAGGAAGGGTTTTGAAACTATTCATGCTTTTATTTCCATGTGATTAGATTATATTAATTCTTTATATATTGGTCTACCTTCATCTTTTATTTCTAGACTTCAAATGGTCCAAAATGCGGCCGCCCGTTTGCTCACAAGTAGCCACAAATATAACCATATCACACCAATACTGTGATCACTACATTGCAAATAGACTATAAAATTTTACTCTGTTTATAAAACTTTGTATAACCTAGCACCACCGTATCGTTCTGATCTGATCACTACTAAGGCCCAAACCCGATCGCTTAGATCAAATTTCGACTGCCATCTATTGCAAACACCCCGATCTTGTCTCAAATGCAGGGGCGATAGAGCCTTTGCAGTTGTGGGTCCGAAACTATAGAATAAGTTACCATTAAAAATCAGAATAGCACCCACTCTATTTGTTTTTAAATCGATGTTATAGACTCATCTTTTTTCGAGAGAATTTAATATTCCCTAATGGTGGTTCCAGGCTATACTTAATTGCTTCTTTCTAGGAAACTTTTACTGTTGTTATTATTGTTTTATATTGTTGTTTTTATTGTAGTGTATTGCTGTTTTTACCTGCTACTGCTATTGTACAGCATGTTGGTCGACCAAAGGTTGTAATTAAGTGTGCTCTAGAAATAAACTTTGATTTGATGCTCAGGCGCTTTTTTCTGCAGAGTTGACTTTTTCCAGCTGCAGGCGCACAGAGCCCACCGTCAAAACGTGAGGTGCAGCAGGCGAAAGAGATGCACGCGGGACACATGAACAGCATGCAAAACCCTTAATACCAATAGAAACCCATTTTAAAGAGGCACCTCTGGCTGCAAAAAAATGCATTTGGTGTGATCAGTGCCTGAAAAGTCATTCATCACTCTCAGGAAATATATCTGAATGCTCTCTAAAGATGCAGTTACAGTTGCCATGCCTCCAATCACAAGGTGAGACACAATACTCATCCTTAATATAAGGATAGAGCAGGTAATTGCTGTTTGAACCTCTAATTATAACCTCTAATAATAATAATAATAATAATAATAATAATAATAATAATATTATATATATATATATATATATTGAAAATCGATTCAAATATGTCAAACGGTAGAAATGTTGAATGAATCGCAATACATTTTTTGAACAGAGGGGGTGCTGTGTTTAGAGGCGCAAACTCGCTTTACCTCGTCCACATCAGCAGTGAGCAAGAGGTGGGGCAGCAGACTATAATGACAGCGGTAATGTGCACCAGACAAAACACTAACTGTGTGCAAATACTGCAAAAAGCTGTTTACTTGCACTAACAGAACAACCAATATGATGCAGCACAGTGAAAAACTGCTGTCACAGAAGTCTATACGCAAAAAGCTCTTAATAGGCCAAATCACACAGACCAGAGGATTGGCATCTCTGCTTGCTCTAACGAGTGCTACGGAGATCACACAGCGCAGTGTTTTCATAGCGAAAGTGTGAAGATGTTTTCCAGACTGAAAGAGAAATCTGTGCTGTTACAGAACCAGGTATTAGATTGTTCCTTTTTACCCTCTCTTTTTCAATTTAGTTTATGCATATTTTAATAGTTTGCTTATCATTTATTATATATTATAGTCAGTGTTTTATGCCAGTGGCCAGTCCCCTGGAGCAGAGGGCCTATTGACCACCTCTGAACACACTGCTCTCTGGTTTAGGAAAGGCTCTCCTCTCCACACCAGCCATCTCAGTCCCCAGTGAAAGAGTTTATTCATCAGCAGGGGACATTGTAATGTGCAAAGATCTCAGCTTATGCCAGATAACATAGATATTCTGATATTTCTTTAAAAAATAATGCAAAATCCCAGCACAGACACAGTTTAAGATTGTTTATATTAAAGAGTCTTCTTTAGTTTGTATTATTATTGTATTTGCAAAAGAATTGTGCAGCATTTGAAAAAATAAATGAAAGGGCTCTTGTTCAGCTTAAATTTGTCTCAAATAATTTAGTTAAAAAAAAAATCAGGTCAGTCAGGTGAATATTTACATCCCTAATATATATATATATGAAAACATCCATACTCAAACTTAATTTCACACAAAGTTGTGGGTACACATGTTTAGTCACTCTGTTATATCTTATTTTTACATTTTGAGGCAAGTAGCCATGTAAAAAAGCAGTATAAAGTTTTAGCAAAATAAACCCCTTACAGTTTTCCACATTTTTCAAAATGGCATGACTAGCATGCCATTGGCTTAAATGGACAGAAAGCCACACTGAAATACTTTCAATGGAGCCTCAACAGCGCTATTAAATCTTGAGAGCAACAGAGCAAACCACTGCAATTACTAAATGCATGAAGGCCATGACACTCCAAACCAACAGTTGCTGAACTGTTTGGGTTTTGTTCCACACCATTGGCTCTATTTGGACCTCTGTCTGTAGCTTTTCATATGACTGAGTGTGTTAAATCGGCAACAACGCCCGGTTGGTGTGAAAGATAGCTCCGATTGGCAGTTCAGCTTAGCGGTGCAAGAAGTATATAGCAAAACGGTAAGCGAGTAATTCTCTTCCAGTGCCCCATTTTGAATGATGAATATAAACTACTGCTACTAGCTGGAATGGAGAGTTATTTCCTCTAAAAGCAAGTACAAAACACACATTCTAGCTGATTGTTTTGGATTGCATTTCTGTAATGTCTAAAATCCCTATGCTACTACATATTTTTTGTGTGAAGAAAGTGCATTTGCAACCATAACCATGTAATATTGCCTTGTTTTTACAAAGCGTTGAGCTTGTTTCACAGGACTTGATTACAGTGCTTTACCAGGTGAGCCTTTCGTTTTATTATAAATTCCTTAAATTTAAGCGAGTTTGGGGCAAATGAAGTCAGTAATGCCATCAACAGAGTTGTCTGAATGCTAAACATTCCTTAGCTATATGTACAAAAAAAAAAAAAACCTGCAAGAGGCTTGAACCACAGAAATTACATGTGGTGCGCTCAACATTCAGTCCTCGATCTGACTTGTGTGCATTTACGGGTCAGAAGTCAGAGAGTAGCCTCCTCCTGACCTCATTACCGTATCTCTCTAAACCGGTCTCTCTGTTCTGCCATAAAGAGGTCAAAGCCACAGCCATACATTATCCACAGTCCATCAGTCACTTTCTCTATTCAGTGGCTGTCAAACACACACCATTAAGTGTGTCTTACTTCCTTAGTCACCAGCGTGTAAAACGCCACAACTACAGCCCGTTTTCTCTGACTGATTAGTCCTCCTTTTCTGACTCACATTAAAGTGTCTCTTGATTTCTGTCCTAGTTTGCTTCGTGTCTTAAGAAGAGAGACACTGTAGAGGACATTTATGGCACAGGGCAGTGTTTTTGTGTTTGTGCATGCATTTTACACATAATCTTTACCACTTACTTACTTAAAGGATTAGTTCACACGAAAATGACATTTTCTATGCTGTGCCCTAGATGGAAGTAAGGTTTAAGGGGGGTAGAGTGTAACGGAAGTCAGCTAGTTGAAGCTCAATCTTCTGGCCTCAAGAGGCACATTAGTGACTGATGCTAGAGGCTGTGGTCTTTAGCATCCTTGTTTGTGTGTTGACCTACAATGATGAAAACACCAGATTTAATCCTGCTCAGAGTAGAACGGGTGTTAATTAGTATTATAACCAGAATAAGTGTACATTTCGTGTACTGGGTTGAGTGTAATGGAGACCAGCTAATAAATGCTGAGCATATAAACCACATTCCCCTTGCTTCAGACACATTAGTAACTGATGTTAGAGGCTGCAGGCTTTAACCGCACACGTCTAGTTACAAAGATTATAGAATACACAAGACGTGTCACTTGTATAGTTTTGAATGGCGAAAAAATGCAAAGGCCAATATGGATGCTCTAGCAAAAAAAAGCCCTGTCTTCTAGAAAAGAAGCCAATTTTTGATTGCTATAGATTGATAATTCTCTGGGGAAGGGGCTTGGTCCAGATGTGTGTTTTTACAACAGTTTCCGCTGCTTTATTGTTTCGAACCCTCTTGGGTCGGCAAATGCACTGGGATCTCAGCAAATACTTGCCTCACAGACATGAGAAATGTATCTACATAAAGCTTGAAAAATGTTGTTTTAAATGAACATTCATTCATTCATTTTTTTTTTCGGCTTAGTCCCTTTGTTAATCTGGGGTCGCCACAGCGGAATGAACCGCCAACTTATCCAGCATATGTTCTTCCAGCTGCAACCCATCACTGGGAAACATCCATACTCATTCACACACATACACTACGGACAATTTAGCTTACCCAATTCACCTGTACTGCATGTCTTTGGAATTGTGGGGGAAACCAGAGCACCCGGAGGAAACCCACGCGAACACGGGGAGAACATGCAAACTCCACACAGAAACGCCAACTGACCCAGCTGGGGCTCGAACCAGCGTCCTTCTTGCTGTGAGGCGATTGTGCTACCCACTGCGCCACCGTGCTGCCTTTAAATGAACATATTACACTTAAAAACAAATGTTCTACAGTTTTGTAATCTGTATGAAATGAACAAGATCTTTCCCTTCGGAGCTCATTCTTTTTAATGTATTACAATCCCTGCCATTCAAACGCAAATAACATGACGGCAACCACTTGAATGCATTTTGTAGAAGATTTGTCATTTGGAACAATTTTGAAATGACCTCAGAAGACCAGTGAGACTAGACGCTGCATTATTCAGAGGATGATATTATGTCAAATGTAAGTTATTGAATCTTAAGGCAATTACATAGTTTGAACGGCAGTATGACACCTGATTGTGTCCTCCAGAAATAACAGGAGGTTGGTTTTGTGAATTCCTTTCCTTAGGGTGCACATTTTGCTTCAGCAATCTGAAACAATGCAGATTTATGTCTTGATTCAAATGTACAGAAACAATTTATAAGAGGGTTGTTGTTAAATTTCAATTGTGATTCTAAATCTGAAATTGAATCATAAGCTTGGCAAACAGTTTTGGAGAATTTGATGTTTCCCTATTTAAAGAGATGAGAGGCGTTTGAAAGGGAGGCGTTTAAAGGACGGCCACAGGGTGAATTCACTTTCCTTAAAAGAGCTTTGCTAGTTATGCTGGTGTCATGATCAAGATGGGAATGAGGTTTGGGGGTTAGACTGGAAACCTCCCTTCACAGGCCACAAGAACCATACTAGTGACTACGGTAAAATCTGTGGCCCGCATATCATGCTGGAAATGGAAGATGAATCATGCTCAGAGTAAGAACAACCCATGATGGTTAAACTGTGGTAATGACATGTGTAGGAGTAGAATTGGGGCGGGATTGGTGGGGGGGATGGAGGCTAGTAAAAGGTGAGCAGTATACCTGACTTCTCTTGCTTAACAACTGTGCACTTACAACTGAAGCTAGAGGCTACAGCCTTTAAAAGCTTTGCAACAGCACTCGAATTGCTATTCTGGTGTCATGACCCAGATGGGAATGATGTTTGGGGGGTGACTGGGAACCTCCCTTCCCAAACTTCAAGTAGGCTGTGGACTGTACTTCAGCATTCTTGTTAACATGCACACCTACTATAGAACAAATGCAGCTTTAAATCCTGCTTTGAGCAGGGTTAGAATAATAGAGGCAGGGGTTCCTGCTCAGAGCAGAGCAAATAGAACTGGAGGGGTTACATTGGCTTTGACCTGGATGAATGTGACATTCTGGAGGCTGAGTGTAACGGAGATCAGCTAATAGATGCTAGAGGCAGCATTCCTTGTTAATGTGCCTATCTCACATTCCTAGAGACACTGGGTTGAATCTGTCAGAGTAGAAACTACAAGGTTCCCAATATTTATCCAATCACAAAGATGACGCATAGAGACAAAAAATAAATAAATAAATAAATAAAAATAAATATATATATTTATATATATATTTATAACTAACCATATGAAAGGCCACATGACTTAAAACCTTCTTGGCCATTCTTCAAAATTTCATCTTTTGTGTTCCTCTGAAGTCAGTCAGACATGTGGGTTTGTAAAGAGAGCTTCGTTCTTTGGCGAATTATTCCTTTAGGATGAAAAAGATTCTAGCTGCTTGTTAACAAAAGAAGGAATTTTTAATCAGTAAAACCTCATTATTAGGCTTTGCCTGGATGCAGATTAAATTCCTCCCAGGTTAACCATGAATCCCTGCTCAGACCAGTCATGCGAGAGAAGTGGTAATGAGAGATAGTTCATGGAGGAGAACGTCTCAAAATTACAATCAACTTGATAACTGTCCATTTCCTTCCAAACATAGCGATTTCCAAAAAAGGCAGATTAACTCACCACCAGGGAGGGTTTAAACCAGCTGCTGACAGCTTCATGCGCCTTTAAACAAACTCCCCACCTATTACTGCTAGAACAGAGATATGGTGGAGGAACTAAACCAGATGTTCCTCAGGATCTACAAAGGGTAAATTACGAATGTTTGTGTGCGTGTTTGTCTACCCGTGTTTCCCATGCTCCTGTGTTTGTTCCTCTCCTTCCCCTTGCTTGCAAACAAACAGGTGTGTATGCTTCTCACGAACAACTTCAAATCAATATGGAAACATCTCAGAACAAGTGGATGTGGAAGTGGGGAGCCTTGTACATGAAAACCTTACCACCATGACACAAAGCATTGGTATGTGATTGCTAAGATTTCTTTTGTTGTTGTTTAGTGTATTGCAAGGCTGTACAGGACAGTTTGCCAATTAGACTTACTCTCAAATATAATATGCACAGATATTTGTGAGATGGAAAATACATACTGCTTTCTTATTGTTCACATTATAGCCTGCATGATTAATGGAAATTAATTGGAGATTGAGATTCAGCAAAACCTGCAATTATTATCTTCTCAAATATGGCTTTGTGATCACTAATAAATCCCCTCCAAATCCCAGAGGGCGCTCTTGCACAGAGACACACCACACACTGCAAATATGAAGCAAAGAAAAGACATGGAAAATCAAACAGAGCAGAGGATTTAACTGCTTTTATTGACTCAACGTAAGAAATAAACACAATGATTTATTTCAAACCCTTGTCTGAATTTAATAGAGGCGAGTTAAGGCTGAATTCTCGCATGTCTCGCGAGTAGCCTTGCTTTTATACCTCTGCATTCTGTTTGTGTTGCTCTGCAATAACACTTCCGAAACGCTAGTTGGCAGTGGGGTTTCTATGTTCCTCTGTGTTTCTGCATGGGTGTTTTGTCCACAATCATCAATGTTACAAAGTCAACCAATCACAGAGCTTGCACTACGCTCGTCGCAACATGTAGTAAAATATTTTGAGGGGTGCGTGTCAGGATCGGCAACAGCCACGGCGAAGGGTATGCATCTGTGCAAAGGCTGAGTCAGACCATCCATGTGCAATTAACGCAGAAGTATAAATCAGCCTTTAGGAGTAAAAACTTGTTATTAAACGTAATATTCTTATGTGTTTTCAGATGGAGCAGCAACAAAAAGCTGTAGTTCAATAAGAAGAAATAAAAAATTACAGAATGATTATCTTCAATTTCACGATTGCGTCAATTAAATCTTCTGCAATTTTTGCATAGCTTGTCAGTGAACTATGGCTCAAAATGGCTCTGTGTTGGAAATTTACTGCTGATTACAGAGCCGGCTTTACTGCCAAAATGCTCATGAAAATCCCCTTCAATTAATTACCCAGCCCTAACCAAGGTTGTGGGTTCGATTCCCAAAGACAGAACATCTGATAAAATGTACCTTCAATGCAGTGTAAGTTGATCTGGACAAAAGTGTCTGCTAAAAGCATAAAAAACTGAAAATAATGTATAATCAGATCTTTTCTTCCATATTATGACTTTACTCAAGTCCAACAGATTATCCTCTACCAATCTATTTGCAAATAATTAATAATAAAAGACTTTTAGTTCGTGAAAACATTTGTAACTTTGAGATTTCTAACATCTGTCCATTGAGAACAACACGTGGGAACAGGAGTAACCGGTAGACTCCTTCAGCAACGTCTGTGACATCAAGATAATAAGATCTCATAGCAAGACAGAGAGCAGAACTACATCAAAGCCCAGGAATGTTCCCCCCCAAAATGAAAGGAAGAAGGACCCTGTCAAGCTCAGGAAGGCCAGAAGGTCTGACAGTAGCTGAGTGTGTGTGACGTGCAAACATGCATGTGGGCCGAGATGTATTACACGCCTGTCTTTAGGGGGCAAGTGTCAGCAGCTTTTTATTGCCCCTGTCAGAGACGCTTGTGGGAAGAATTGGCAGCATTACACAGTGAGCGCCACAGGTACCATGGAAAGAAAATAAATGGCTACTTCACAGCTTCAGATTTGAATGAAGTGTAATCAATCTCTTGCAGCCGTTTAGCGTTTGTAGGCGTACAATGCCTGTTTGCGTTGTCATGGATCAGTTTAGATGTTGAGGCTGGGATTGTCAATGGGGGAGGTTGACTGAAACAATGCAAAATGCAGCTCCAAGACTCTCCGTATGGAAATGAGAATACACTGCAGAACCATGATGGCGGAGTTTCAAGTCAATATAACATTTCACTGACAAACAACTTCTACGAACACTTAAGCTAGGATAGAGTATCCGATGAAGTGAATCGAGCTGCAATAAAGATTAAGTATAATTAGAGTATAATAGCTTCTTGGAGAGACGAACATCTCTCTCTTTGACAGGAACATGGGTAGATCTAACTAATGACTAACCACTGAAAGCTCCTGCCAACTCTATCTAAAGTGTAAACAGATCAATTTAGTGTTGAGGGGCAAAGCAGGAGGTCTGCATGGAGCCCCCGCTAGGCACTTTCACATACTAAACTATTGTTCAAAAGCATGTAAACAGTATCCTCTGTGTCAACATAGTCAGATGTTTATGGAAACTTCATCCTGATGGGCGTCATAGTATTTTTCCACCTGTTATGAGTTCAAGGCTGCAAAGGCTTAGTCTTTTTTTAAATAGTATACTAATTCTTGATGAAACTAGAGAATGATCATTTCCTTAATATCATGACATATTTTTAAGTGAAGGGGCAGCACGGTGGCTCAGTGGTTAGCACTGTCACCTCCCGGCAAGAAGGTCACTGATTCGAGTCCCGGCTATTTCTGTGTGGAGTTTGCATGTTCTCCCTGTGTTCGCGTGGGTTATCTCCAGGTGCTCCAGTTTCCCCCACAGTCCAAAGACATGCACTATAGGTGAATTGGGTAAACAAAATTGCCCATAGTGTATGAGTGTGTGTGGATGTGAGAGTGTATGGGTGTTTCCCAGTACTGGGTTATGGCTGGAAGGGCATCCGCTGTGTAAAACATGTGCCAGAATAGTTGGCGGTTCATTCCACTGTAGCGACCCCTGATAAATGAATTAATATTTGAGTGAAATATGTATGGCAGGTACTTGGTTCAGTGCAATAGTTTGTGATTGTATAGGGGCAGATCTCAATGCAAGCTTGGCACAAATTCTGAAAACTCTTTTAAAGCAAATCCATTACTTTTGCAGTTTTCAAAGGTTTAGCATATACAGTAGATGACAACACCGTCAAAATGGTTCTCATCCACACATATCCACAAAGGTGACAAAAAATGCAGTATATTATGAGTGGTGATATCAGTTTGTTAAAAACCTACACATCTGCACACATACAGTCCTGTAGTCCACTATTATTGTTTTGGCTGTTAAAGGGATAGTTCACCCAAAAATAAAAATGTACGCACTATTTACTTTATAAACCTTTATGAGTTTGCACAAATGTGTGCTTTTATAGTTTATATGGAGACGATAACAGTATTGTTTCACAAAAACTTACGATAAAATCAATGGTTTTTATTTAAAGGGCCTCATTAAAAATGCATTTTTTGTTAAGATCCTTGTCGTGTAAAAATACTGTAAAGCATTGGAGAACTCTAGAAAACATATGACCACAGATATCTTTCAATTTCATCAAAAGACTGAGATAGAATATCATGTTTATAAATCAAGTGGTCAAAAAGGTTAAGGTGGATAATTTAATTAGAAATACTAGAAAAGCAAAATTAATTTAATTCATGCGCGATAAGAATCTTATGGTCTTACAATGATAATTCAAAAGATGATGATGTATTAAAGTTTCACTTGAATAGCTTTTAAATATCATGTTTTTTTTATTATAGTGCATTTTAAAACAAAGATAAGTATGAAAATATTATTTCTCAGTTTGCTTAATATTATTATTATTATTATTATTTTACAGTACTGTTAGCATGTTTTGCATCTGACTACGTTGACAAACGGAATGAACAGAACTAAAAACACGATTAATCCGAAACATTATTTTGAACTTAAATGTCAGTCCTGCATTCAGTGTTGTCCCTGTACTCGCAAAATCACAATATAACAGCATGCGAAAAGTTGTCTGAAGCTGCATTTACTGCAAAAGCACTCAACTGGTCATAAAAGTGTCTTTTACGACTCTGAGTTATTTTATGAAGGGGCACAACTACTTAAACACATGTTCCGTCTTAACTCAGACCGAGACAAAAGAGTTCAAGCATAGCTACTTAATATTGAATGCTGACTGGGTATTGAGCATAAATACAAACAAGAACAAAGCGAAGAGAAGACGTTCAAACAGACACTCGCATACACAATGAAAACGCATAATTATGCACATTTGTCGGAAAACAAACTCACCAACTGAAACGTGCACAGAAATATAAGGGTGCACCGTCCGCTGCAGCAGCCCATTGTGGTAAAGCGAGATAATGAGATCCTGAATATATGAGTCTTTCAGCATAAAGTCCTAAACAAACACAGTGAAGCGCGTCAGTCTCTGTCCGACACAAAGCGCCTCCGTTCCCATTGTTTCCAGCGGCGGCGCTCAGTGAAACACGCGTGGAAGTGTGAACGTGAACACGGGTGCCGGGAGGAGTATGTGTGTGTGTGCATGTGAGTGAAGTGTGAAGAAACAGACAGAAGAGAAACGATGAAGAGGGTAAGAGGGGCGGGGGTAAGTATAAGCAGAGAGGGTGTATGTAAATCACAAATGTGCTGTTCACACACGCGCGCGCGCACAAGCTGAGTGTAGACTATATAAACAAACCACCGCTGCGAGTTGTGTTTTTTCAAACCCTAAAGCGGGGGGAAATTGGCTATAGGAATCACAGCACTCCCGAAAATTAAAACGTACACTAAGCATGGAATGTTTGTCTGGATTATGGCCCCACAGTGGGATCAGTCAGCTGGCTGGACAGCTGAGAGGTGCCCTAAACCCCTCTAAAGCAGTCTAATCAGGCTGGGAGACCATATAATACCAGCAAACAAGGTTTTAAACAAATATTTGAAACTTAGCAGACAAATCTTCAAGGAATGACAAGAAATAGGAATAACAGTGATGCTTTATCCCGTGAGTTATTTTCTTGCAATACTGAGCTCACAATACTCACAATTCTTAACATTTATTTTTTTGTGGGGAAAAAAACTCTTGCTAGAAATAATTGTTTCTTATAACAGAGAGAAGATTTTTTTCAACACGTTTTTTTAACACAATATAGTTTTAATAACTAATTTCTAATTACTAATTTATTTGGTCTTTACCATGGTGACAGTGCATAATATTTTTATTCTTTGCAAGACACTAGTATTCGGCTTAAAGTTCAATTCAAAGGCTGCGTTATTACGCTAATTAAGCAAATTAGGATAATTAGTCAAGTCTATGGAAAATTGGTTTGTTCTGTAGAGACATTCATTCATTCATTCATTTTCTTTTCGGCTTGGTCCCTTTATTAATCTGGGGTCGCCACAGCGGAATGAACCGCCAACTTATTCAGCATATGTTTTACGCAGCGGATGCCCTTCCAGCTGCAACCCATCTCTGGGAAACATCCATTCACACTCATACACTACGGACAATTTAGTCTACTCGATTCACCTGTACCGCATGTCTTTGGACTTGTGGGGCAAACCGGAGCACCCGGAGGAAACCCACGCCAACACAGGGAGAACATGCAAACTCCACACAGAAACGCCAACTGACCCAGCCGAGGCTCGAACCAGCGAGCTTCTTGCTGTGAGGCGAACGTGCTATCCACTGCGCCACTGTGAGGCCCTTCTGTAGAGACAATAGAAAAAAAATGAAGAGGGCTAATAATATTGACCTTAAAATTGTTTTAAAAAGATTAAAAGCTGATTTTATTTCAACCAAACAAAAAGGAAAAACTTTCCCCAGAAGAAAAAAAACATTTTAGGAAATACTGTGAAAATGTCCTTGCTCTGTTTAACATCACTTGGGAAATATTTGAAAAAGAATACAAATTTCACAGGAGGGCTCATAATTCTGATGTCAACTGTACTTAAATTACACTTAATGTCACACTTTTGACATTTTTAAAATACCCTGCAAACTCAAAACGTCTCAATTTTATATTTCTCACAATTCAGACTTTCATTCATTCATTTTCCTGCGGCTTAGTCCCTTTATTCATTAGGGGTCGCCACAGCGCAATGAACCACCAGCTTTATTCATTCATTCATTTTCATTTCGACTTAGTCATTGACATTGAGCCACCGTGTCGCCAATTCAGACTTTAAATATCACAATTCTGACACTTTTCCTGAATCACAACTTAAATTCTCACATTTTGCCATAGTTCTTTCTTGCTATTTTGAATTTATTATTTTCCCAAATCTAAGTTTAAGTCAGAGGAATAAAGTCAAATAGGAAAAATAAAGTAAACATTTCTGTAAATGTACAATTTCTTGCAATTGTGACTGCGTATTCCTATCCACAATTATTTCTTGAATTGGATGGTTATATCTCACAAATCCTGTTTTATTTTTCAGAATTCTGACTTGATTGCAGAACTCTGAATTGTGAGAAATGAACTCAGAATTTCAAAATAACCTACAAACATTTTTTATTTTGCGATTTTTGCTTTATTTCTCAGATTTCAATTTAATATTTCAGCTTGCAATCAGAATTGCAACTGTATTTCTCACAGTTTTTAGTTTCTTGTCTGTCTGACTTTATTTCTTGACATTCTGATGTTTAATTCGGATTTTTTGTGTCAAATGCAGTTTGCTATATTGCAGATCTGTCTTATTTTTCACAGTTCTGAATTAGTTTTGCAATTCTGACAAAATAGGTCAGAAATGTGTGATAGTAAGTCGGAATTGTGAGGTATAAAGTCATAAGTGTGAGAAATAAGTTCACAATATCTTGCAGTTTTGACTTTGTCACATTATTACTTGCATTTGCTCTGACAAAAAGGTTGAATTGCAAAATATAAACTCAGAATTGCAAGAAAAAATTCAGAATATTAAAAAAAATTAACAAAAAAAAATACAAACAATATCTCACAATTTCTATTTCACGTGTGATGAAAAGTTTCCATGTTAAAGTTTCTTCATTAAAACATTGATGCCAGTGAATAATCTTTAATAATGTATTGCCATTTGGGGAATACAAATATGTTATCATATTTTATCATTATTTATGTTTTATTGATTTATTTGAAGGCGACATGGTGGAGCACTGTCGCCTCACAGCAAGAAAGTCGCTGGTTTGAACCAGTTGACATTTCTGTATGGAGTTTGCATGTTCTCCCTGTGTTTGCATGGGTTTTCTACGGGTGCTTAAGTTTCCCCCACAGTCCAAACACATGCGGTATAGGTGAGTTGAATAAACTAAATTGGTCGTAGTGTATGTGTGTGAATGAGTGTGTATGGATGTTTCCCAGTACTGGGTTGCAGCTGGAAGGAAATCCGCTGTGTAAAACATATGCTGGATAAGTTGGCGGTTCATTCCGCTGTGGCGACCCCTGATTAATAAAGGGACTAAGCCGAAAAGAAAATGAATGAATATATGTTCTTTTAAGAAAGTAACCTAAAATACTCAATAAAAGTTTTAATGAATAAAATACACATTAATGTACATTATTGCTATTGTTATATATTTATTTTCATGTAGTGTTAATAAACGATCCCTTAAAATAATTTAAGAGATAAATATATTAAGGGATATATATAATATATATATATATTAATTATGTTTTTATTTTACTAGTTTATGAATGATTGAGTGAATGATTTATTTGACAATGGTGGCACACGTTATGTTATCACATCAACAACGGCTGCAGTTACAGTAACTACAGGATCAAAACATACCTTAAATATTTGTATTTTATGTGCTTTCATGAACCTTAGACAAACATTTCAACTTATGTCTCTACCTTTATTTTCTTCAAAGTAGTTTTATGGCACTTGCTGTTCGCCTCAATTTATAATCAAATCCAAAGCGCCATCTGCGGGTCGGGTTTCAAAACTACAGCTCACGTCAACAGTTTTGAAAACGAGAACGTTACTGGCTTAATATTCATTCATTCATTTTCATTTCGGCTTAGTCCCTTTATTAATCTGGTGTCGCCACAGCGGAATGAACCGCCAACTTATCCAGCATATGTTTTATGCAGCGGATGCCCTTCCAGCTGCAACCCATATCTGGGAAACATCCATACACACCCATTCACACACTACGGACAATTTAGCTTACCCAATTCACCTGTACCGCATGTCTTTGGACTTGTGGGGGAAACCGGAGCACCCGGAGGAAACCCACGCCAACACAGGGAGAACATGCAAACTCCACACAGAAACGCCAACTGACCCAGCCGAGGCTCGAACCAGCGGCCTTCTTGCTGTGAGTCGAACGTGCTATCCACTGCACCACTGTGAGGCCCTAATGGCTTAATAAATTAATGGAAATAATGCAATATTATCAAATACAACACCGACGCACATGTAGTTCTTTTACTTTGCTTTTAAAGGGGTAGTTCACCCAGTTTTAAAAAAATGGTCATAATGTTCTTATCCTCCACTTGTTCCAAGCATGTTTGAGTTTCATTCTTTTGTTGAACACACATGAAGATAAACTGAAGAATGTTGGAAAAACAGCCATTGACGTCCTACTTTTTGTCCTTCTTCAACTATGGATGTCAATGGCTGCTTCTTTTCCCAGCATTCTTCAGAATATGTTCAACAAAAGAAAGAAACTGATAAAAGTTTAGCTGCTTAAAGCGTGAGTAAATTCATTCATTTTCTTTTTTTGGCTTAGTCCCTTTATTAATTTGGGGTCGCCACAGCAGAATGAACCGCCAACTTATCCAGCATATGTTTTACGCAGCGGATGCCCTTCCACCTGCAATCCATCACTGGGAAACATCCACTCACACACTCATTCACACACATGCACTACGGACAATTTAGCTTACCCAATTCACCTATACCGCATATCTTTGGACTTGTGGGGAAACATGAGCACCCGGTGGAAACCCACATCAGCACGGGGAGAACATGCAAACTCCACACAGAAATGCCAACTGACCCAGTCGAACCAGCGACATTCTTGCTGTGAGGTGATCGTGCTATCCACTGCGTGCTAACCCCCGCGTGAGTAAATGGTGAAGAAATAAAATTTTGGGGGGGAACTATCACTTTAAGTGTTTCCTTCGTGGCATTTAATTTGCATTTGATTTTCATTACAGATTTCAATTACAGTTTATTTTAAAGGCTGTTTCAAACTCGTGTTATAGATGTATATGTAGGCTACATAATTTGCCTGATTATGTACAACATTTTATTCTACTAAAATGTTAAAGTTGTATTGAGTGATACCCAAAATTACCCCCTCTGTACAAACTTTTGACTCTGAAATGCAAAAACCGGACTATTTTAGGACTATTCTAGCCATATTTTGGCTAGAAATATATGCAATATCCCATTTCATTAAACAAAGCCTTATTTGCATATTTAAACTTTCAGAAATGTATCAACATATTGAAATAAAAGTCTCTGCAACTTCCAGTTCAGGCCTTTGTTGACTTTTATTGCAGAATGTTGATGTACGTCCAACTGAAATAGAATATTGAGTAGGGGGTGTGGCTTTCGTTTGCATCATTCACTCATAGCAAAACAGTAAGAGGTTAAGAGTATTGTGGCTGAAGCCGTCAAACTGACGTAAGCAGAGAAAGACCAATGAAATGGTCACTCTTTTATCAAAGATTACCAAAACAAACATTTTTTTCAGTGGATTAATTTAAACGGATTAATGGTTTACCTAAAAAATAACAATGTGCTCTAGCAAAATAAACATTGTGGTTAGCACTATCGCCTCACTCCAAGAATGTCGGTGGTTTGAGTCCCGGCTGAGCCAGTTGGCATTTCTGTGTGGAGTTTACATGTACTCCCCGTGTTCGCGTGGATTTCCCCCACAGTCCAAAGACATGCAGTACAGGTGAATTGAATAAACAAAAATGGCTGTAGAGTAAATGCGTGTGTGTGTGTGTGTCTGTCTGTCTGTCTGTCTGTCTGTCTGTCTGTCTTGGATGTTTCCCAGTACTGGGTTAACTAAACTGAACTAAACTCTGAAATCTGGACTTTACTAGAACATGTTAAGCTGCTTTGACACAATCTACATTGTAAAAAGCGCTATATAAATAAACTTGAATTGAATTGAATTGGGTTGTGGATGGAAGGGCATCCTCTGCGTAAAACATATGCTGGAATAGTTGGTGGCTCATTCCACTGTGGCGACCTCTGATAAATCAGAGACTAGACGAAATTTTGATTTCACACAGACTTTAACATAAAATGAAGCTGTTATACAAAACAATATTTCAGCTTTTAACAGAATCAGTCAACTATATGTGGAATATGGTGGTAAATGACGTTTTTGCCTATATTCATGTGTTTTGCCTTAAAAGTTTTCACTAGGGCCAGACAGAATCTGCTTTTTTTGCGCAGAATTTTGTACAAAAGTTGCAGATTAAGAAGAATGATTTGAGTATATATATATATATATATGTACAAAAATAATAATTTGTAACTTTTATTTAATTAAGGTTTACAATGCAAATCCAATTAGAGCCCTTAACTGTTTGGTAAAAGTAACAATGTTGGGCTGAAAAATATTCCGTAGGCCTATCACTTACATTATAGCCTACACTAATTATTTGAGAGACATGAAATGCTCAATGCAGACTGATACTGTATTGATATCTCCATCTCCCTACAGCTATATTCCTCTCATACTCCGCCCTTCATGGTCAGATCCATATTTATTGACAATTCATGATAAATAAGGACTTCCATCGCCAAACCGTATCACGCACACATACAAAATACAATACAGATATTAATAACGAGTCTGATGTTAATGATATCAGTATTTGAGGCATGACAGCTCTGTGTGTGTGTGTGTGTGTGTGTGTGTGTGTGTGTGTGTGTGTGTGTGTGTGTGTGTGTGTGTGTGTGTGTGTGTGTGTGTGCGTGTGTGCGTGTGTGTTGATCCATTATAGAAGAGGCTTTAAAAGCGACTCGTGCTCTCTGAGCATGAGGAAGACTGATGAATCTTTTACAGCTTCAGCCTGTACTGCCATGAAGCACTTCACTTCTCATTACATCACTGCAGACTGCGCCGATGCCGATCTTAAAAAGCCAAACTCAGACACGCACGTGCACACACATACACACGCACGCGCGCGCGCTTTCCACACACAAACAGCTATAAATAGTATCGGTGATATTTTTGGGATGAGAGAAACAGCAGAACATGCTCTTCGTTAAATATTATCATTATTATGTACATATTTGATTATGTAATTATACTAACAATGACTTGCAAAATTTTATGAGAGGATTGCCTTTTTATTATTATTGAATTATTTCTGAGTCAGTAGTTTCCATATTTAGCTAAATAGGCTGCTCATGTTCCAATGTTTTATTTGAATATAATAATAATTTATTTTGGTTATTTTTTATTGTTTTGTTTCAGAACATTCATTCATTTTCTTTTGGGCTTAGTCCCTTTATTAATCTGGGGTCGCCACAGCGGAATGAACCGCCGACTTATTTTTGTTTTGTACTTGTGTTTTACACAGCGGATGCCATTCCAGCCGCAACCCATCACTGGGAAAGTTTCAGTACATTTTCTTTTGTGAATATTTACATTGCCTTTAGTTAATAATATTAACATTAACTTGTGACTGTTTTTTATTGTTTACTAATTGTTTCCATTTTTATTTGTTCACAAAGATATTCAATAATACAAACAATAAATGTTTTTGTAAATAATACATGTAACATGTATTTAACATGTAGCCTATAATTTATCTGCATATTTTTAATTTCAAGCTTTACAAAATTAATTTATTTGTTTGTAATTAATTAGTAAAATTAGTTTTGATTTGTATTAGTGCATTTTCTTTTTTCTTTTTGTTGTTTCCAGCAACATTATTGTGTGTTTATATAAGTTATTAATTTTAAGATTATTCAACAAGATCAGAAACAACTTTGATTCAAATATGATGGGATATTTGTGCAGCTTTTTTTGATTTTAATGTAATGTTTATTTATTTATTTTCTGTGTTTTATTATTTATTATACTTGCACCTGACGTCATGTTTTATTTATTATATTTTGTTCACAGAAATAGTCTATTTATTATTACTCAAAATGTGATCACGCATTTGTGCACTGTGTTTATTTGTAATAATTATAAACATTCATTCATTTTCCTTTGGCTTAGTCCCTTTATTCATCAGGGGTCGCCACAGCGAAATGAACCGCCAACTTTTCCAGCATATGTTTTACACAGCGGATGCCCTTCCAGCTGCAACCCAGTACTGGGAAACATCCTTACACACTCATTCACACACATACACTACGGCCTATTTCATTCATTCATTCATTTTCATTTCGGCTTAGTCCCTTTATTAATCTGGGGTCGCCACAGCGGAATGAACCGCCAACTTATCCAGCATATGTTTTATGCAGCGGATGCCCTTCCAGCTGCAACCCATCTCTGGGAAACATCCATACACACCCATTCACACTCATACACTACGGACAATTTAGTCTACCCAATTCACCTGTACCGCATGTCTTTGGACTTGTGGGGGAAACCGGAGCACCCGGAGGAAACCCATGCAAACACGGAGAGAACATGCAAACTCCACACAGAAATGCCAACTGACCCAGCCAGAACTCAAACCAGCGACCTTCTTGCTGTGAGTGCTTAACATTGAGCCACCGTGTCGCCAATTCAGACTTTAAATATCACAATTC
>CAIGQW010000317.1:9680114-9704763 GCA_903798125.1 Danio choprae | reverse complement strand
AAGTGGAACCTTTATCTAAGTAAAGTAAAATGAAATACAATAAGTTCACAAATCAAAAACAAGTTCAGAAACTATGTACAGTTAAATAGCCATATTTGTGATTAGATTTGAATATTTGCATGTGCAGTACAGAAGAAACGCTCCACTAGGCTATTCATGGGGGCCCCCGGTTTTGAAAAGAAGTAATAACATAAAAAATGTAATGATTATAGACAGATTTTACAACATATGATAGAAAATTTATAAAGGAACTATATGATAAATAAAGGCTTCTTGGCATTCCCCAGGACTCTAAGCGGCTGCTTACCTTGCTTATTTAAGTCCGCCCCTGGGGTTAGGCCTGCATAATATATCGTTTCAGCATCGATATTGCAATGTGTGTGTCCGCAATAGTCACATAGTCAGGATATGCCATGTTGAGTTGAGGTCAGCACAACAGGTGAGAATACATGTATAACCATAATAGAGTGAAAGTTTGTCATTTGCATGTGTTTGAAAGGCATTTCAAGAGAGTTTGAAGCATTCTGACAAAAAAAAAAAAAAATACATTTGTAAATTTAATGAGAAATGATTGTACTGAATACAATGAAGACTATGCACCTGGTTACTGTTTGAGTCTCTGGAAAACCATTAAGCGCTGTTTATTTGACTTTTTTCGTTGCTCTATTGTAATTATTTTTGCTCGCAATTTGTTTTTTATTTTTTATGCATGGTTCACACACTTAGAAAATCACCCTAATCAATTGTAATGAATGATTTCTTTCCAAATAGAGCTATTCAAGCCATGTGGAGAAATTGTATTCATATTGCAATATATATAGCAGAAAAACTAAATATCGCAATGTCTGATTTTTCTAATAGTGTGCAGCCCTAGTTTGGGTATTAGCAAAAGCGCCTTGTTTTTGTGTGTGTCTTTTTAAATGCAAATGCAGAGGCTATTCTGACATTCTAGAAACAACAAAACAAAAATGAATCACACTGCCAAAATGACCAGTGGCGAATTAAAAACTTAATTCATCATCATTTTCCTTCAGTTTAGTCCCTTATTTATAAGGGGTCACCACAGCAGAATGAACCGTCAACTATCCTGGCATAGTCCATGTTTTACGCAGTGGATGCCCTTCCAGCCGCAACCCAGTACTGGGAAACACTCATACACTCTCACATTCACACACACACACACACACACACACACACACACACACACACACACACTTATAAGCCCAATTTTGTTTCTCCAATTCACCTATAGTGCATGTCTTTGGACTATGGGGGAAACCTGAGCCACCGTGCCACCCGAATTAAAAACTTTGCATGTGCATTCCAGAGTCAGATAGTAAACATACAACAGATAATAAACATGAGGTTACAACTTCTAGACTGAACAAGAACATTTATGAACGCTTACTGGATGAATTTATGTAGTTGTTGTGGAGTAAAGTTGATTGAACTCATTGACTTGCATGATTTTTTTGCTACAAAATACAGTTGAAGTCAGAATTATTAGAATTATTATTGTAAATTAGTTTCCCCAATTTCTGTTTAACGGAGAGAATAATTATTTCAACGCATTTCTAAACATAATAGTTCATATATAACTAATTTCTAATAACTGATTTCTTTTATCTTTGCCATGATGACAGTACATAATATTTACCTAGATATTTTTCAAGATACTAGTATTCAGCTTAAAGGCTTAAAGTGACATTTAAAGGTTTAACTAGGTTAATTAGGTTAATTAGGTAAGTCATTGTATAACAGTGGTTTGTTCTGTAGACATAAATATTGCTTAAGGGAGCTAATAATATTGACCTTAAAATGGTTTAATTTGGGAAATATTGAAAAAAAATCACAGGAGGGCTAGTAGTTCTGACTTCAACGGTAAATTAAACTATTAATACATTGTGTCTATTTTTTATAGAAAATGTAAAAAGTCCATATATAATAACATCCCTTTTCTACGTCACTAAGTGTGTGAAATGTCAATGGTAGGTTTTTTCCAGTGGCATAAAGTAATGAATTACAAATGTTTAAATTACTGTAATTCTTTAAATAAGTAGTTTTTCCTCAGGATTTGTACTATAATAAGTTGTTTTTAAAACGTGTCCTTTTACTTGAGTACATTTGTTAGTGCTGTATCTGTAATTCTACTGCGCTACTTTTCTTCAACCTGCATTCACTATGTTACATGTTTGTTTTTTCTTGTCTATGGTGGTTGGCTAAGTAAAATAATTAGTCCTTTGATCCCCGTCAAATCAAATTGTGTCAGACATCAAGACACAGAAGCTTTATAAATGAATCAAACATTAAAAGTGTCAAAAAAAAATTCTTAAAAAAATCTTAAGACGCAACAACTGAGAGACTGTTTAGATTGCATGTCGCTGATGAGAAGATGAAGAATGCTTACTGTGTGGTGACTGAAATCACCAAATGGCCTTAAACTATAGCAAAATGCACTACAGAATGTTACGTTTTCAAACACGTGCAAATTGCATGTATTCTATCAGTGCTGCATGAGCTTGGACACTCGTAGCTTGTTAGTCAGGGGTTAAAGTACATTCAAAAAAGGATTTTGGCTGCTTGTTCAAACTACTTATTTAAAATGAGCTGAAACAACACAATTCTTGAGTTTGTTGGGGACAACTTGATTGTTTTATTATCCACTTAAATTTGTAAAAACGATTAAGTTAACTTAAGTGATTTGTGTTGGGACAACATGCAAAAATTGTGTCGATCACACCATTTTTTACAGTGTATGCAACTTAAGCATTAACATGTCATCACAGCTAGATAGGTTACCCCTATTTCAGATGTTAACGCATCAACCTGTTTCTGTCAGCTTATACTAGATGCATATAAAAGTGTAATGTGTTCTCACGTTAAACTAATGTTACATTTTAAATAGTTAATGAAAGGCGAATAATTTATCTTATACTTAAAACCCCCCTTAAAAGAAAATGTCACTGATGTAAGCTAGTTAGCCGGTAAAAAGGTGGAATAATTTTCACAGCGCAATACTCACTACTCTTTGAGTGCTTTGAAAAGGGCTACTTTTTACTCATGCTTAATACAGATACGTTTACTCTACTTGCACTATATTTTACTTTTACTTGAGTAAGTTTTTTCCACATGCTTTCAGAAAAAAGGCTTACCAAAACAAACTTACTGGGTTGTGCCTTTTGGGTTGACAGATGCACTGGGGATAGATTATGGCACTTAAAGGTTAGATTTTTATCACCTTTAAGACATATAAGAGCTAAACAGCAAGAGAGAAAGAGAGAGAGAGAGAGAGAGAGAGAGAGAGAGAGAGACAGAGACAGAGAGAGAATGAGCAGTCCCTATGGATTTCAGTGGAATATGCGTGACAGTGGGCTGAGGGAGGGTTTAAATCACCAGACGCCATGACTGTATGAAACTCCCTCAATAATTAACACTACACAGGGGTAGAGGAAGTGTACAAACCCCCTGTGTATGTGATTGACAGTTGGGCAGAGTGGTCAACACGCTACTTAGAAGCAATGTATTATACTGAGAAGTGTTGGGGATCTCCCAGAATGAACGAAACTAAATGCTTTTCTGTGTGTCACTTCTAGGAGAGAGTTCACCAGAAAAAAGAGCCATCAAATAAAGCGATAAAGTATTTATGTCAATAGAATGGCATGTAGGTGTCATTATTGACGTAACAGTAGGGCTGTACAATTAATCAAAATTTTATTTCGATTTCGATTTTGGCTTCCAATGAACAATAATTGCATCATATCCCCAGATATTACAAATGTTTTTGTAAAAAATTATGATTAGTAACCAACATTCTTCTAAATATCTCCTGTGTGTTATGCAGGTGAAAAGAAAGTCGAACAGGGTTGGAACGACATGAAGTTTTCTTATATGATCATCTGTTTTACTTGTTTTAACAAAGGAACTTCTAAATCCAAAGCTCAAAATGTTCTTAAAATTCATTCATTCATTCATTTTCTTTTCGGCTTAGTCCCTTTATTAATCTGGGGTCGCCACAGCGGAATGAACCACCAACTTATCCAGCAAATGTTTTACGCAGCGGATGCCCTTCCATCTGCAACCCATCACAGGGAAACACCCATACACACTCATTCACACACATACACTATGGACAATTTAGCTTACTCAATTCACTTATAGCGCATGTCTTTGGACTGTGGGGGAAACCGGAGCACCCGGAGGAAACCCACGCCAACACGGGGAGAACATGCAAACTCCACACAGAAATGCCAACTGACCCAGCCGGGGCTCGAACCAGTGACCTTCTTGCTGTGAGGCAATTGTGCTACCCACTGTGCCACCGTGCTGCCCTGTTCTTAAAATGTTTCTGTGAAAAGGTTCAGAAAGCTCGTACTTCAATAGCATTGCTAAAGCACTTTTTAGTTCTTCCTGGCAGCTTTATTTTGAAAGTATATGTTTGAAGTGCATTAAAACTGTTCTTGGTGTCGCTTTATAGGTACTTCAGGTTAATGTGAAGTAAACAGATACACAAAAGGTATATTTTGAAATATTTGCCAGCTGGTTTTTGCCTTGTAGTCAAGTTTTTTTTTTCTCATTTACACATTTGCATATACTGTGAAGAGTTTTATTAGGTCTGAAAATATGTGTGCAGTAATTGTACATACATAAATATATGCTGTTACAGTGGAAAGAATACTTTCTGATTAAAGTTTTCAAATGTCTACAAACTCTTAAATTAAGAAGCATGTTTTTACACAAAATAATCTGCCAGTGGGGTGAGGAAACTAATCAGAAAACAAGACAATAACACTTTATTTTAGATGTGTAGATGAGCTTCTTGATTTAAGAATATTTCGATATTTGGACTAGAAACAAGACAAAACCTAAGTAAAGACAAAACCTAAAGTAAGAAAACATTTTATTTTAGTTTCGAACGATATTGGAATAACTTATGATTAGAGGATATTAGAATAACATGTACACATAGACATATGTACTATATAACTGCAGGTTAATTAGTTTATATATAATAACTTTAACTGTTAAAGCTATTAGTAATCAGTTACTAGTTAATTAGTTAAAGAAATTAATAACTAATTTTGGTAACTAATATCCTTAACTTTACTGATTTTGATTGTAATGCAATAATGTGCACCTTTTGTAAAGCTGCTTTGGAACAATAATTGTTATACTTAAATAATTATTATATACTTTATAATATATATCTAAAATTATATGAAATAAAATGTGTTGAATAATGCTTTATGTTGACGTTAAAGGGGATTTTTGAAATAAAAAAGTAAGCTGTATATACAGTACCTTTGACTTGATATACTGCAAACATCACCCAGATGCAGATCTTTTTCCTCTCAATAACAAGTAATGTGCATTTTATATAGCGCATTTATTGTGTTTTTCCATTAGGGCTGGGCAATACAGCAAAAAAAAATGATCACAATATAATGCTTCATATCATTTGGTATCGATAATCATTGAATATTTTTTTACAATCCATTTAGGAATATTAGGATTTATTTTATTTAACCACTTTATTTTAATTTACCAACATTAAGCAAATAGTTTTATTAGTCAAAAAGAAGAGATATTTTTGTTAAATTTGTTTATGTCTTTTATGTCTTATAATAAAGTAAACAAAAGTGTTAAAGAGACTCTTAAACTTGATAAATAAAATGTTACAAAGTGTGTGCAATGGTAAAGTGTAAATGCTGAACAATCAAAGCAAACTTTAAGGTTGATCAACATCTGTAAGATGTCAATAATAATGATACAGTACACCTCAAACTCTGTCAACAAAACAAATTATGATAATCAAATCTGAGCTTTCAAGTGAAGGAATCAACCACCATTCTTCAAATACATTTTGCAACATTACAAATTGTGAAGTTGAATGACATCAGCCCCCATGCTAAAAAAATCTTTCAGATGGGGTGCTAGTGGCTGGGATGCACAAGAAAAGAAACCAAAAAGCCACTCTGGCGACATCCTTACATCCTTTTGTACATTTACAATCTCCTCACTGCTGCTTGTCACGGCACTCATTTTTGCGTGTGTTATTCTGACCTGAGGTGGCGATGACGAAACCCAACCCGAGTCCCCGCACTCCCCTGGCATCTCTCATAACTAGGCAACAATCAACTGTTTTCTCAGAGGATGACAAACGGACAAACCCTAAGCTTATTGGCATTCCTTCCAAGGCACGAACTCAGCAGACACATTTTAATAAAACTTTAGCACTTCATACCGAAACTTCATACCGAACCTCTTCTTTTTTTCTATTTTTATCGTTATTGACAATGGTGTTCGGTCAATAAATACAGATATAGTTTTATCAGCCCAGCCCTTATCTCCATACACCCAAAGCACTTTACACTGTAAAAATGCTGGGTTCCACACAATCCCTTAATGTTGTCCCAACGCAAGTCAGTTAAGTTAACTTAATAGTTTTTACAAATGTAAGTGGATTCAACATAAAACAATTAGGTTTTCTCAAAAACAGCTTAAGAATTGTGTTGTTTCAACTCATTTGTAAATAAGTAGTTTGAACAATGTCATTTTTAGTCATTCAAAGTCATTTTTAGAGTGCATGAGGCCACAACTGAAAAGTGTGGAATGACAACAAGAAAAATGATTGTGGAATAATTAACAACATGGAATGTTGTGATTGACCAATCAGAATCAAGTATTCCAGAGAGCATTGTCATTTAACAGAAGATAGACTCTCTGGAGTGTAAATATCCTGCTATATACCCAAATAAGCTTTATTTAGTGCCATTTGGAATCCATTTTTTATAAGAGTCTGTTGGTTTCTGGGTTTTTAGAGCACCAGCACACAGATGGTTTTCTTCCAGAAACTTTCTTTCTTTCTGAAAGTTTTCCCTTGGCATCAGCCCTTTTTGCTTCTAGTTTGAATGTGTTGTTATTCACAAATGAACGACCCGCGTGCGTTTGGTTCACTCGCGTCATCCTGCATCTGATCGCTGACCCGAGGAACCACCCTCTCGTTTCGTTCTTTCCACCGCAGATGACAGAAATTGAGATTCATGTTGCTCTTCCTCTCATCCAGGCAGACAGGAGCCCCCTCTCGCCCTTCATTTCTCATCACAAGCTATCATATGGTCAGGAAATAGGAGTGGGCTGCACCGAACTCAATAGGCATTTAAGCACTTAGGAGTATTTCGGGAGGCCTGTTGTGATACGCATTAGACTAACAGGCTTCATCCATAACACTACACAATATTGATTCATTTCCTCAGGGCGAAGGGTATAATAGCCTTTATCTATTTTCACTCCTTATCACCCTTGTTGCCTAATCACTTTGACTGTTCGCTGCCATTAACATGCTTAAAACACCAAAAACGCAATTTCCCAATAAAGTCCTAAAGCATTTGTGTCAATAGAATGGCATAGAGTTGACATTGTTGACATAACAGTGACATGGATTTAGTTTATTGAAGGAACACTCTAATTGTTTTTAAAAAATAGGTTCATTTTATAAGTCTCCTAGAGTTAGACTGTTAAGTTTTACCATTTTTTAATCCATTCAGCCGATCTCTGGGTTTGGTGGGATCACTTTTAGTTTAGCTTAGCATAAATCATTGAAACAGATTAGACCATTAGCATCTCACTCAAAAATGTCAAAAAAAGAGTCTAGATAACTTTTCTATTTAAAGCTTGACTCTATTATATCATTGCAGCTGCTGCAGTTATGGTATGGCAGCGAAGTTCCTTGATTATTACATCAGAATGAGTATAGTTCCTACCCATATCGGCCTAGAAAATAGCAACTTTTCATTTTCTGTCCGTCTTAGTACACAATGTAAGCTTTAAATACAAACAATATCCAAACTGTGGTCATTGTTGAGTGAGATTATAATGGTCCAATCCGATTCTATGATCTAAGCTAAGCTAAAAGTGACCCAGAGGTCAGCTGAATGGATTGAAAAATGGTAAAACTTATAGTTGTATAATGAGCCTATTTAAAAAAAAAAAAAGTGGAGTCTTTCTTTAAGGTCATCAGTTTGCAATTTGCATTGATAGTTCTTACTTCTGAAGCAATCGTCTGTTGTTGTGATGCTTTATAGGATGACTATTAACCAAAAGAGGAAACGTTGGACACATACATAAGGCTTTCTACTGTCCAACCGAAGGGAATTTTTTTAAGTTGTCGCAGCTAATGCGTATTGACCTATTTTTTCTGAGCATGGTCTGAGATCAGCTTTCCATGTCCTCTTTTGGCCCACGCTGAGTCCTGGTTTCTGGTCGGTGTAGCTCACTATGGTATAGTGCGCAACAGGAAAAGTGCAGCATGCCTGTGAACTGCAGAGCATCCGCCTAGAAAACACAGCAGACTAAGCCACAGATCTGACATAGAGGTAAAAAGTCATGAGATGAAGAGATTTTGGAACATACACTCACCGGACACTTTATTAGGTACGCCTGTTCAACTGCTTGTTAACAGAAATATCTAATAGTGGTGGGAATCCATTCAGTCAATCTTCAGGTCTGACGGGAGCACTTTTAGCTTGGTTTAGCATAGATCATTGAATTGGATTAGACCATTAGTATCCAAAGAGTTTAGGTAGTTTTCCTGTTTAAAATTGGACTCTTATGTATACTGCCTTTTTAAATTATTATGCAAATGATATCTTTCTCCAACTTTCCTATTTAGTCGATTCAGATGCCAGTTGGTATAATTTTCTAGGCATCAACCAAATTAATATATAATTTAAATTTTATTGAACAAACCTCGGGCGACACAGTGGCTCAGTTGCCTCACAGCAAGAAGGTCGCTGGTTCGAGCTGGGTCAGTTGGCGTTTCTGTGTGGAGTTTGCATGTTCTCCCCATGTTGGCGTGGGTTTCCTCCGGGTGCTCTGGTTTCCCCCACAGTCCAAAGACATGCGGTACAGGTGAATCGAATAAACCAAATTGCCCATAGTGTATGTGTGTGAACGAGCGTGTATGGATGTTTCTCATTACTGGGTTGCATCTGGAAGGGCATCCGCTGTGTAAAACATATGCTGGATAAGTTGGGGGTTCATTCCGCTGTGGCGACCCCTGACAAATATAGGGACTAAGCCAAAGGAAAATGAATGAATGAATGAATGAATGAATGAACAAACCTCCCAATGATAACAGTATTTATTTTAAAAATAAAAAAACCCAATATGCACTGTTTCAAATTATTATGCACAACAGAGTTAAAAAACATTTTATAGGTTTTAAAGCACTGACCATTTTCATGAGTTTGTAGAATTAGGAGGTGATATTTACAGAAATCAAAAATATTTAAGTCAAAAACATCCTAACAGGGCAAGTTAGATCTTGGCATAGGACCCATTCTTTGATGTCACCTTTACAAATTTTGCATCCTTTGAATCTTTCATTTGATTTTCTGCTTGAATTTTTTTGCAGGATGTCAAAATAGCCTCCCATAGCTGCTGTTTTGGTGCTAACTGCCTCCCGCCCTCATAGATCTTTTCTTTGAGGATGCTCCAAAAGTTCTCAATAGGGTTGAGGTCAGGGGAGGATGGTGGCCACACCACGAGTTTCTCTCCTTTTATGCTCATAGCAGCCAATGCCAGAAATAGTATTTTTTGCAGCATGAAATGGTGCATTGTCATGCATTGTCATTCCATATGATTTTGCTATGGAAGGCATGGTTTTCATTTTTGTACCATGGAAGAAGGTGATTAGTCAGAAATTCTCACCATGATTCCATCCCAAAGCAAGACTTTTCCATCTTTATTTTTACTAACTTACTTTTCATCCAAATAGTATAATAATAAACTTTGATTGAAATATCAGTATGGTTGTATACATATAAGAATATCGAACACGTGGCATCACTGCATTTAGGGATGTAGAGGTGGTCAAGGAGATCTGCTGAATCTCAAACTGAGAGTCAGAATTGGGAAGAAAGTTGATTTAAGTGACTTTGAGCATTGCATGTTTGTCGATGTTGATCTACGAGGGTTTTCATACACATATGACGTTACGTATTGCTGATATAAACAACGATTCCTGATATTTTTTTCCAAGAGTGAGCTTACTCTATTTATAAGGTTTAATTCACCCAGAAGTGCACATTCTGTTATGATGTACTCACCCTCATGTCCTTGATCCAATGATTATACAACAGCATGATAGGTCGATATTATGTTGATTATTGAGAAGAAAACATTCAAAAAGGGCCATAAAAACATTGTAAAAATGTTAAACCAATCAGTCTAATCCAAATCCAAGTCTTCTGAAGAGACGGAATGACTTTATATGATGACAGATTTACAGTGCACATACTGTAGTAAACATGGACAATCAAATATGGGTGAGAAAAGAACATGTGAGCGAGTGAGTGAATGGAGAGGTACAACATTTTGGATGTGCTAACCTTTTAAAAATAGTTATTTCGACAGACTTTGTGATCAGAGCTGGACTGCAAAAAGTGCTTTTCATAGTTTTTGTCTTGTTTTAATCCAAATATCTACAAATTCTTAAATCAAGAAGTAAAAAAATAATTAGTTTTGTTTAAATTTTTAGTTTTTTATAATTAAGTGAGTTTTTTTGTAAAACAAGCAAATAAACAGTCAGTGGGGTCAATGAATTAATCTAGTAAAATAATATTTACCCCATTGGCAGATTATTTTTCTTATTTTTTTTATTTAAAAAACATTTAACTTTGACAAATTATTCCTAAAAAACCCCAATAATTTTTACTTGTCTAGAAAATTCTTAATTTAATTTGTTTTAGATATTTAGACTTAAAAATTAAGACAAAGAGAAAACTATTTTTGCAGTGTATTTGATCATCAGAAGATCGTCATCTACAATATATCTGAAGATCATGAAGTGATGGTATCGCTTTAATTTCTATTCAAAGCATTTTAGATGTGTTTTTTTAAATCTTATTCTTATAAGCACACTAATAGTGGGAAATAAGGGATATATTGAGCACAGAGTGAGTCTTTTAGTGTATGTGGCGTGTCTGTAAGAGATCAAGCAAATGCCTGTGTGAGAAAAAATGAAAGTTATCAGAGTTTCAGTGACAGCACTGCATATCGTTGAATATAATGCACGAGGCATGCTTATAATACCAAATCTCTGACTTTACCAGTGAAAGTTGTACATTGTATGTTGTCATTGCTAGCACGTGTGCCTAACATTCATTTTTTTTATTCATTTTCTTTTCGGCTTAGTCCCTTTATTATTCGGGGTCGCCACAGCGGAATGAACTGCCAACTTATCCAGCATATGTTCACACAGCGGATGCCCTTCCACCTGCAATCCATCACTGGGAAACATCCATACACTCTTATTCACACACGTACACTACGGACAATTTTAGCTTACCCAATTCACCTATAGTGCATGTCTTTGGACTTGTGGGGGAAACCGGAGCACCCAGAGGAAACCCACGCGAACACGGGGAGAACATGCAAACTCCACACAGAAATGCCAACTGACCCAGCCGGGGCTCAAACCAGCAGCCTTTTTGCACAGTGCTAACCACTGAGGCACCGTGCCGCCAACATATAAAGGGTGTTCCAAATTATTATGCAAATTGGATTTAAGTGTTATACACATATTTTTTTACTATATTATACTACAGTACACCATAGTTTACTGAAGTAAAAAGTGCAATATAGTTAATATTAAAATATACAGCAGCATACTGTTTGTATAGAGTGTAATTCACTTTACTATATGCTTCAAAAACATTATAGTATTTAGGATAAATTAGTATAAAGTCGTATTTATTCATGTGGGATATGTCCCACAATGCCCTGCTGCACCACTATAGGCACAAAATGAGACATCAGCATTATATCAGCTTGATAATTGCAGTCAGTTAAACAGATTCCTCTAGTGTTTCCTCATCACATCGACCCCTTTCATTAAACCACAATATTGCAATGTTCCTCTCACCACTTCATGCAAAAAACAACAGGATGTACAACAGGATAAAAACAGACTATGAACAAATCAAGTGTCTGCTTTTTCCATTTTGTTGCGAAAACGCTGTTGATTGGAACCAAGGCGACCGAGATCAAGACGCTTATGTCGTTTATTTATACTTTATTTACCATCGCACAATATCAATGCCATCGCCCTGGCAAACGGCAACGGCATCCTTATCAAAACAACACCTACATGCTGTTGCTGTTGTTGCGAGTCTGCAGTTTGCCAGGAGGTGAAAGAGTGAGACGGTGTGCGGTATAGGAAATCAGTTGTGGTAGTTCAAAGATTCTGTGGTCTCACATATGAAGAAACACACGTCGGCATGCAGGAAGACGCTTACACACACACGCACACTGTCCCCTTTTTACCAGCGTGTCATGTGAAGCAACGGCAGACACCAGTGCAAGTCTATTTTTAGCAAGTGCCTGTTAAAATGTGGCTTAGCTGCATACGTAGCTCTGTTAGCTATCTTTGCATCTTGCTACATATCATGAGCAAATCATAAATGTAACATAACTCAGTCTTTTTTGAGTGGCGATATAGGAATGTGTTGTGTAAAATGTGTCTATTTTTAGGCACTCACAGAAAGTGCAGAGCAGAGGGTTTAGGTTAGCTATGCTGCTAATGTGAGAAAGGCATTTTTCATAAATACTGCACAATTTTGATTCACGTTGCTTTTATTAAAGCACAAATGTAATGTTTTTGTTGTCGTAACTATTAAATAGCAAGGTAAAAACTACTGCAGTTGACCATATGAAAAAAATACCATAGTAATTTATATTAAAGGCTATACATCAGAATCAATCTGCTGTGGTACTTCTGTAGTTGCTATGGTGAAGAAACAACCACACTAAAATAAACTAATTGCCTAAATACACAGGTTTTCTTCAACTATAGGTTATATTATAGTACAAAACCATTTTATTGTAGTAAAGACTAAAGAATACTACAGTATTTATTACTGTTTATCAGTGCACTATAGTTAATACTATAGTATGCAGTAGTGTTCATTACCAAAACCATTTATATATATCTACAGTATAATACAGTTTACTATAGTATTTTTTTAAAAACACTAGTATTTACTAAACAAGCAGAACAATGTATATGTTTTGTTAAAAATCCTACCTCAAAAATTGCATCTGATCAATTCAAATTTTTAATGGTGGAACATTTTTCACTGTGGTATTATTTTTTTACACAACAGTGAAAACAATGAAGGGTTTATGTAACAATTCAAACAAATGACTTGTTACTATGACAAGTAGTTATTGCTAGTAACATTTAATAAACAATCAGTAACATTTTATTGTAACGCTTTGCTGGTAGACGATGACATTACGAGACTGAACACGGGATGTAACAAAACACGGATTTATTAAATGAACACTTACGGAGAACAAACACTGGATACGGGCAGACAGGACAAGGATGACACAACCACACGAACCAAAGGAATCAAAATACCGGACGACAATGGACACAGACGAAAGGGTATAAATGGATGAAGGGATGATTAAACTAATGACACACAAGGGATGAACACAGGTGGAACAAATGAACATTGACGGTGGCGGGAAAAGGACTAAAGGAATCACATGACAAAAACAAATGATGACACGGACAAACACTGACATTTATAGGTTTGAGTTGTTACCATAACATAATGCAGACACTTACCAGGACCAATATATTTGCAGCATTTATGAATCTGTGATAACATCAGTATACAATTATTTGTTCATGTTAGTTTACAGTGGAATGTTAATAAACACAACTGTGGATTTTATTAATGTATTCGTAATTGTAAATTAGTAAGTGCTATCTCTATAAGTATTTTTCACCTTTAGTTCATGTTAACTAATGAAAGCTTATTTAAAATCTGAACATTTTTTTATTTACCACTTTTTAAATGTTTTATTTCATTATTTTATATATTTTAGTCATTGTTATACTTTTCCCATTTTTTCCCCAATATTTCTGTTTTGCTTTAATTTATTTTTATTTCAGAATTAATTTTAGTAATAACTTCATTTACATTTCACATTTAAAATACATTTAACGTCAGACTTGTTACAGTTATTATAAAAGATTTGTCAAAGTTTTAGATTCAGTTTTAGCTAATAATAACAACACTATTATTCTGTTTATAATATCAATATATTTATAATGTAATATACATTTAAAATATATATATATTTTTAAATCCCACATTTGGCATGCAACTGTTACTGCATCACACATACAGTGCTCAGCATATATTTCTCAGTGAATATGGGTAATATATATATTGGTGCATTTGAACAAAACAGATTTATTAAACAGATATATTTATTAAAATAATATTTTAGTCACAGAACATCTTTAGAAATGGAAAGATAATACATTTAAATTCATGCAAAATATTGCAAAAAAACAATAACAAACTACAACATTTCAACAAAATTTTATATATTTTTTGTTTCATTAGATTTTTGCTATTTTTAAAAATTTTATTTAATATTTTTCTCTAACATATAAATTTGGGCTACTAATTTTTAAACCGTTATTGTAAGTTATTTTGTTAGATGAGCTCCAGATTTGGCTTTAGTACTGACTAAACTAATGTATATGCACAAATATAATATTGTAAATGAGAGATTTGTGGGGGGTGTACTCATATATGCTGAGCACTGTAAATCCATACAATTCTGCAACTGAAAAAGTGACATCATTTGGAATTTTTTACCAATACTGCAGTGTTGAATCATTTATCTAATATCATTCATTCATTCATTTTCATTTCGGCTTAGTCCCTTTATTAATCTGGGGTCGCCACATCGGAATGAACCGCCAACTTATCCAGCATATGTTTTACGCAACGGATGCCCTTCCAGCTGCAACCCATCTCTGGGAAACATCCATACACACCCATTCACACTCATACACTACGGACAATTTAGCTTACCCAATTCACCTATACCGCATGTCTTTGGACTTGTGGGGGAAACCGGAGCACCCGGAGGAAACCCACACCAACACGGGGAGAACATGCAAACTCCACACAGAAACGCCAACTGACCCAGCGGAGGCTCGAACCAGCGACCTTCTTGCTGTGAGGCGAACGTGCTATCCACTGCGCCACCGTGAGGCTATCTGATATCATGTTATAAGTATTTAACAATATATTTTAAATAATTTTCTAAGTATTTTTTTTGTTTATTGGAAATGCAAGTTTTTATTAACAGTTAAATCATCAATCCTGTTACTCAATTGGCCATCATTGTTCAAAAGTGTCAGTTAATTTTAATGCATATTTAATGTGTTTTGTTGGAGAATGATTTTATTTTATTACACTATTTTATTTAAATATGTATATTTTTTTAAATAAATGTGTACTTTTTGTTTTATTTTCAAATTACTTTTACATTTTATTTAATTTTATTTGATTTTATATTTTTATTTACATTTATTGAAATTTATTTTAAATTTTACCCTTGTTTTATTTTAATTATGTATTTAAAATTTTTATTTAGTTTAATTTTATTTATTTAATTTTATTTTATTTTATTTTATTTTATTATTTACACCCTGTTCATGAAATGAGCTTAATATAGCTGCTAGGTATTAGCCTATCAAAGAAAACCCTTTTATTCCTTCATACAGCAGGTGAGCGTTTTTATTAAATTTTTTCTTTTTTTTTTTTTGCTGAAGCGATTGGAGGATGAGAGAGAGGGCTCTATTTCTGGCGTTTTCTTTGTTGAATTAATTTGGTTTATTTATGCATGCACCTCCACATGAAAGCATCCCTCGGTCCCTGGTGGAACTGATGAGTTGAGGAATGAGAGGAGTTTGTCTGATTCACTTCTCCCACTTCTGCTGCTCTCCAGAGCCATTTTTTTTTTTTTTCTCCTCGCTCTTCCTGCGTGTTTGAATTGAAAGGTCGCCGCAGTGTTTGCTCGCCGTGCGCTTGTGTTTTATTGAACATGATGAATAGATTGGTGTCACATCGATCGTTTTGATCAATAGGTAGACTGTTCTGAGAACTACAGAGGACACTAATGAGATTGTTAGTAACCCAATTAGCTGCAAAAAAACGAGGAAAAAAACACAGCTTATGAATTATTCAAGCCGTTATGCTTGGATGCCCATTTAAGAAATGAGCTAAAGACATTATTATGAAGCTGATTAGTGATAAGCAAGGTCAATGAATGTCAGACTGCTTTATTAGCTGTGTGACTTCAGATGTCATTCAGCATTCGTTTTTTACACTAAATTTTTAAATCTGTCAGTTTGATCATTGAGGGAAATGTTAGTATGTTATTGTCACAGGTGGGGATGGGTCTCGGACAACAGAGGTAAGATTCAAGTGCAATTTAAAAAGAGTATTCGTGTAAGCAGGCATTGGTCAATACAGGGGCAAAACAGATGCATACATGGCATCCAAAACATACTCAAAAACAGGCATGAGATCAAAACTATGCAGCGGTCAGAATATAACAAGGCTAAGATCAGAAACAAGGCAGGAAAACAAAAAGCAAAACAAGACTAACACACGATGACAGCAAACAAAGACTCAGTCTTGAGCTGGTGTATGTGTGGTGTATAAGTAGTCCAGATGATCAGTGATGATGGGATTCAGCTGTGTGTGAGTCATCAGTGGTGAACGGCAACAGGTGTGTGTAAAACGGCATGACGGGAATTGTAGTTCATTAGTGTGATATGTGTAGTTCTCCAGCGATCTGCAAGGAGTGGATCGCTGGTGATCATGGCAGTTGTAGATTTAGTTTTTTGTTTGATTATTCACACCAAGGACAGTAATTATAACTATTAGGATTACATTCTGAATTGAAAAGATTAGCCACACAGCATTAAGTCGGCAACAAAATGGGGGTTAGTACAGTACTTATAATAAACACATATCTTACTTAAATGCTGATATGGTTGTTGTAGTTTTTGTACACTCTTAAAAATAAAGATTCGTTATCTTCATTCTTTATTTATCCATGAAAACCCTGTAACCACTGTAAAAAAAAAGTTGACTCAACTTAAAATTATAAGGCAACTTACTGCACAACTTAGTTTTAGTTGACTCAACTTTTAAAACAAGTAGTTGAATCAACTCAGCTTTTAGAGTAAGCTCAGATGTCTCCCAACTTTTGTTTTTTTGTTAAGTTGATATAGTTTTTATGTTTGTAGCAATCCACATGGGGTTAAAATAGCCGCTGCATGCTTGATTTTTTCTTCTTCGGTTTGAGTGGTGAGTTACAGACTAGTGATTGGTTATTCTTGAACGATTTGTTCATTTTAAACCAATCTATTTTGGGACTTAAGAACGATGAGTCGTCTCAGAGAGTGATTCGTTCATTCACGCATGCGCACATTTGTGCAGGTGGAGCGGAAGATTAGTTCATTTTTCGAGTCCTCTATTGCGTTTGAGTCGTTCGTTCATCACGTGAAAGACAGAGGCCAATCATATGCAGTAAGAGACAGAAAAATATTTGATCCGTTCATTTCTCGAGTCCATAGTTAGGAGTCGTTTGTTCATTATGTGAAAGACAGAAGCCAATCATATGCAGTCAGAGCCGTTAAAAGATTTGATCCGTTCATCTCTTGAGTCCTTGGTTTGAGTCGTTTGTTCATTATGTGAAAGACAGAAGCCAATCATATGCAGTCAGAGCCGGAAAAAGATTTGATCCGTTCATCTCTCGAGTTCTCAGGTTTGAGTCGTTTGTTCATTATGTGAAAGACAGAAGCCAATCATATGCAGTCAGAGCCGTTAAAAGATTTGATCCGTTCATCTCTCCAGTCCTTGGTTTGAGTCGTTCGTTCATCACGTGAAAGACAGAAGCCAATCATATGCAGTCAGAGCCGGAAAAGATTTGATCCGTCCATCTCTCCAGTCCTTGGTTTGAGTCGTTCGTTCATCATGTGAAAGACAGAAGCCAATCATATGCAGTCAGAGCCGGAAAAAGATTTGATCCGTTCATCTCTCGAGTTCTCAGGTTTGAGTCGTTCGTTCATTATGTGAAAGACAGAAGCCAATCATATGCAGTCAGAGCCGGAAAAAGATTTGATCCGTTCATCTCTCGAGTCCATGGTTAGAGTCATTCGTTCATTATGTGAAAGACAGAAGCCAATCATATGCAGTCAGAGCTGGAAAAAGATTTGATCTGTTCATTTCTTGAGTCTTCAGTTTTGAGTCATCTTTTTACATGCTGTCATGTGATGAATGAACAACTCAAACCCGGAGACTCAAAAGATGAACTAATCATGAGTATTTCCGGCTCAGACTGTACGCATTGGTTAAGCTTATATGGGACTGTCAGTGTCAGGTGAACAAACCACTCATATTTGAAGACATGCCAGAAGAGGTTAGCAGAGCTAATAATAGACAAAACACCAGGTAAACAATGAAGGATTATTTACTTTCTTAATATAGTGGCATTGCATTGTTTAGTAGCATTCTAATTATGACTTGTTGGTAGTGTGATCAATGTTTGGGCTAGTTGTAGATGTGTTTGAAAGCATCTCGTAACATTTTAATGTTATTTTGGCAAATTGAACAAAATGAACAAAATGACTCGAAAAAGGATTCGTTCATCTCGATGAACGAGACTCAAAGGTCAGAGTCAGTGAAATGATCCGAACTTCTCTCACAGGATCTATCATATTTGTTGGGAACTGAGATATGTTTGACTCCATGCAGTTTTTCATGAATGACGTTTGGGATCTCACTTTGTCCGTTCAACAAAGATGTCTTCTGTTATCTGCTCTCACAGCAGCAAAAGAATTGCTGGTCAACCGCTGGAATCCTCCTCGCACAATGGACAGACGAACCTGGACTGTGTATTTGTTGGACATTCTCTCAATGGAACTCTCAATTTCTTGTATAAATAGGAGCTAATGTGAAAATTGTAAGTATGTGGCATTCAGCTATTGATGTAGTGTCATCCTTTTTAAAATCTTTGTACATTTTCTTTGTAAAAATTATTTTATTGGTTTGTTTATTTATATTTATTCATATTTTGAAGTCTACCAGGGGTGGGATGGGTGGGAGTGGGTTTTAAATTTGCACTTGTAAACAGTTGTTAATAAAAAAATTATCCGAACTTCCCATCACTATTACAGAGCAGCGTGAAAGGTGCATATCGCCACCTACTATATTGGAGTGTGTAAATCCATGCCATTTTTAAGTTTAACAATCATACTTTAGTTGATCCAACAATTGTTCGAACAACTTATTTTACTAGTCTAGGCGGCTTTGTCATGTTTTTTTGTTCAGCTAACTAACAAATACTCATTAAGAAATTAACATTTCGCTAGTTGGATTTTGTTACAATGCATAGAACCTGTACATTGTAAAAGGTTTATGTTTTTAACTTGTAAAAGTTGATATAGTTTTTTTTTTGTTTGTTTTTGGAACCTTTATTTTTAAGAGAGTGGCTTTGATTCTTGTTGACTTGACTTTACAGTACTTACAGTGTAAGTGTATTTTGCTCTGCATTTTTCAAGCATTTGAAGCGGCAGGTGACAAAAAACTGCAGCTTCAGCATAAATCAGATTGTTATTGTGTGTTTGATATTGTGTTTTTACAATACTGAATAGTGCATGGGTGACGCTGTGGCGCAGTGGATAGCACAATCGCCTCACAATCATCGCTGGTTCGAGCCTCAGCTGGGTCAGTTGGTATTTCAGTGTGGAGTTTGCATGTTCTCCCCGTGTTTGCGTGGGTTTCCTCCGGTTTCCCCCACAAGTCCAAAGACTTGGGTGAATTGGGTAAGCTAAATTGTCTGTAGTGAATGAGTGTGTATGGGTGTTTCCCAGTGATATGTTGGAGCTGGAAGGGCATCCGCTGCATAAAACATATGCTGGATAAATTGGCGGTTCATTCCGCTGTGGCAACCCCAGATTAATAAAGTGTCTAAGCCGAAAAGAAAGTGAATGAATGAATAAATAGTGCATGAGCTAATACTTAAAAAGAGGCCTATAAAATGATGTTGGATGACAAGAGCATATTATGTAAGGGTTAATGTACATCTATGCAGTTGCTCTCCCAACAAGCTTATCCGACTGAAGGGATTTATTCTGCGAAATCATGTGCCTAGATGTACATTATCCTGCCTATTACATGGTTACTTGCTACAAAACGAAACTATTAGACAAAACATTGGTCTGAGCTGTGATAGTTTACTAAATATTTCATTAAGCGTAAAGCTTGGAGAAAGAAAAATGGCTAAATGTGGCCTACACTAACCTACTTATTATTATATTTATATCACAAGGTGGCGCCAAAGAACAAGAACAGTGGCAGTACAAATAATCATTTATTCTTTCATTCTTTTTCCTTCGGCTTAGTTCTTTTATACATCAGGGGTCGCCACAGGGGAATGAACCGCCAACTTATTCAGCATATGTTTTACACAGTGGATGCCCTTCCAGCTGCAACCTAGTGCTGTGAAACATCCATACACACTCATTCACACACATACACTACGACCAATTTAGTTTATTCAATTCATGTATAGTGCATGTCTTTGGACTATAGGGGAAACCAGAGCACCTGGAGAAAACCCACGCCAACACGGGGAGAACATGCAAACTCACACAGAAATGTCAACTGGCCCAGCCGGGACTTGAACCAGCGATCTTTTTGCTGTGAGGTGACAGTGCTAACCACTGAGCCACTGTGTTGCCACAAATAAACACATGAAATAAATAATTGAATATGTTCACTAATGGTCAAATTGATTTATAGTACATGGATGAGTTTGTGTTATTAGTTTCAGCGGTTGTTATCTAAGAATAGCATACCTTGGAATGACGTGATTGACCAATCAGAATCAAGTATTCCAGAGAGCCATGTGATATTGAAAAATAAAATATTATAGTGTTTGCTAAATTGACAAATATGTATTAAAAGTTAAAGGGACTAAGTCGAAAAGAAAATTCAAAGTTTAAAGTTTACGTAAACAAAAAAAAAGAGTAAATACAAAGCGCTTAACAAATTTACAGTAAATCTTACTTCACTTAACACAAAATAATTTAACACTACAGTTCCAGTAGGCTAATAACAGCAAAGTTCTTAGCGTATTACAAACTAGCTTCAAAATTAGACAATTATTTTGCAGAAATATGACAATTTTTCAGATATTATATGTTGACAAAATAGTTGCAAGCCTGAGATACAATAAAATAACTTTTAAAGTACAGTAGCTGATAGCCGTTATTCCCTTCTCAGATGTATTCAACAAACTCATCGCTTCTGTGTTTATTGTTATAGTTATCTTTTGTGTTATCTATTGTTTTCTTTTTCTATTGTGAAACAAATAGTGACCCGGTTCAGTGCTGATTAAATTAAGTAGTGCAAAAATGATTCAAAGCAGCAAGGTGGCTTAGTGGTTAGCATTTGTCGTCTCACAGCAAGAAGGTCGCTGGTTCAAGGCCAGTTGGCATTTCTGTGTGGAGTTTGTATGTTCTCTCCATATTCGTGTGGGTTTCCTCCGGGTGCTCCGGTTTCCCCTACAGTCCAAAGGCACGCGCTATATTTGAACTGGATGAACCAAATTGGCCGTAGTGTATGAGTGCGTGTGTGAATGAGAGAGTGTGTGTGTTTCCCAGTACTGGGTTGCGGCTGGAAGGGCTGCATAAAACATATGCTGGAATAGTTGGTGGTTCATTCCGCTGTTGCGATCCCTGATAAATAAGGGACTAAGCCCAAGGAAAATGAATGAGTTAAAAATGATTCAAAGCACATGTGTGAGCAGCTCATACTTCATTTGCATGGTTTGAAAAAAATGGGTTACAGTATGTGTACAGTTAGCAGGTTGACAATAATGACAAATTACAGTTAAATTATGTCTGACTTACTGATTTAAATAACATTTAAACGTTCATGTTTTATTACCGCAAAGCTTTTGTCAAGTAGTCTTTTTCCATATATTTGAATCCATAATAACACTCCTAAAGATCACTCATCCAAAGATCTATCGAATGCTGATTTATCAAACTGTTCAAGTCTGCACTGTATTTATTATAATGTATAATCACACAAAAGCAAAGATTTAGTCACTTTAATTCCAGTCGTATAGTGCATCTCCTATCCAGAGTGAGAAAGGGGTTTAGGGAAAGATGGGCGGTTGGTCAGATTCACTCGGGAGTACATTTTTCCTAACTCTGTCAGGCGTAAATCTGCCACGGCTTTCAAGCAGCATAAAATCAATGAGTGCACCATTAACCTGCGATTGCACCGCTTCATTTCACTGCCGCCCTCCATAGTTCATGACCGCATGTGAACACCTCTGAGAGAGAGACTCGTTTATCTACTGTAACAAACACACAGAGACAATCAGACAAACAATTGACCACCTATGCATTTTTCTGCTTGCTAGCTACAAACAGATCTTAAAGGCATACACTGGGTTATTTACAGCCACTGTGTCTAACAGAGGATATATTTGCCCCTTTTTATAAGATGTAAAATAAATCTCTGGTGTCCCCAGAAAGTGTCTGTGAGGTTTTAGCTTAAACTACCTCATAGGTCATTTATATTCGCTTGTCAAATTTGCCCCTATTTGGGTGTGAGCAAAAACATGCAGTTTATTTTGTGTGTGTTCCTTTAAATGCAAATGAGCTGCTTGCGCACATTTGAGTGGAGCCTTTACAGGCTATGTAGAGAGAAAGAATAAAGCAAGCGAATTTCATGCAACCAAAGCCTTTCATTTATGTTCAAACCAAAGTCGGACAATGGGGCAGAGAAAGAGGTTACATCTTTTACACTGAAAAATAATTATTCATTGGATTTACTCCATTTTTTTAAGGTCAGTGGTTGAAAACTATTTATATGGGCTGAATTTAAACAAACAAATTAAGGTGAACATAATCAGTTTAATTTGTTTAAATTCAACCCATATAAATTGTTTGCAACTACTTACCTTAAAAAATGTAGTAAATCCAGTGAATAATTATTTTTCAGTGTATTTTTCGAGTCAACTAGCATGAATTATGGTTCTGTTCTGATGTGCTGGACTTTATAAATAAACCTTACGCTATACAGTTCTCTTATCTGTTCACAAAATGTAATAATTATTAGTCAGTCACCTGCCTCTACAGTCGATCATGACGTGTATTTATGAATTACACTTAAGACAGGAGTAACTTTAGCCGTATTAGCAATACAGCATGTTAACAAGCACATTCAGAAAGTACTGTAAATGCTGAAACGTTATCAAAATATAAAGCAACACTTGACATTTAGACCAACAATTTAGAGCAGTAAACGCTGGTATCTTCTGGAACAGTGTTGAACTGACTCTCTTTGATAAAGCAGTCCAGCATAAAATATATTTTGTGTAAATATATAAAAGTTGGCAGCACGGTGGCGCAGTGGGTAGCACAATCGCCTCACAGCAAGAAGGTTGCTGGTTCGAGACCCGGCAGGGTCAGTTGGCGTTTCTGTGTGGAGTTGTCATGTTCTCCCCGTGTTTGCGTGGGTTTCCTCCGGCTGCTCTGGTTTCCCCCACAAGTCCAAAGACATGCGCTGTAGGTGAATTGGGTAAGCTAAATTTTCCGTAGTGTATGAGTGTGAGTGTGTGTGGATGTTTTCCAGTGATGGGTTGCAGCTGGAAGGGCATCCGCTGCATAAAACATATGCTGGATAAATTGACGGTTCATTCCACTGTAGCGACCCCAGATTAATAAAGGGACTAAGCCGAAAAGAAAATGAATGAATGACTATATAAAAGTCTACTGCAATTCTTCAGCACATTACCTTAAAAAATCATCAGTGGCTGAGATGTCTATGGAGACTCTTATGTTTAGTGGTTCATCCAACAACTGAATATTTGTAAAGTTTCTTTCTAGTGGAGACATTGTAAAACAGTGAGTAAGCAGAAATAGCGAAGTGCTGCAACGGCACTGTGGTTGAAAACGTGCAGATTAAAGGCTGGCGATATAAAATACAATCTCCTTCCTATGTCACTAGTGGAGAGGACATCAGAACGGTTAGTTTTCTTGGTTTGTAGATTCACTGGGGACACAATTATACCACTTAATCACGTAAAAAGTCCTCTTTTCATGATATGTCCCCATTAAATATCAGTATCAAAATACAGCACCTGTTGTTTAATAGGAATATTCTGGGTTGAAAGAATGGTGAGCTCTGCCGTCAGCACTTGTGGTGTAATGTTGGCCAATTTGCAAATGTTAAAATGTACACTTCTTGACTGTGCAGCCACAAGACATAAACAGAGTTCATGTTAACATGATTTCACTGAGGAAAGGAAAACACTTACTACACTGCTCTGTGCACACTCGTATCCAGTTTCCCAACTTTGTTGCCATGGCAACATAAAATCCTAAAGCAGCAGTAAATGTAGGGAGAAAAGCAACTTTAAAAAACTTTTTTCCTTGTTTCAACCCTACAATAATTGGCCTTGTTTACTTTGTAATGGTATTTCAGTATAACGCTTCAAAATAGAATGATTCAAAATAGGAAATTATTAAGGAATATTTCCAATTTCCAATATTTAAGGAAATTACTTGTAAGCACCAGTTGCCAGATTAATAAAAATAGCTGTGAGGAATCTCAAACTCTTCAAATGTCTCATTTTAGTGTATTATACATAATACATGTAACTCATGAAATGTACATAAAACTGCACATTTATTATTATTATTATTATTATTATTATTATTATTATTATTATTATTATT
>CAIGQW010000317.1:9630516-9680104 GCA_903798125.1 Danio choprae | reverse complement strand
TTATTATTATTATTATTATTATTATTATTATTATTATTATTATTATTGTTATTATTATTAATGCACCAGTTTTTCTGCCCTTTCTCATTTTCGGTTTTCGGCCAAAAGAGAAAAACGGCCAAAAACATGAGCCTATGAAAAGGCTAAGCCCAGCAGTGGTCAGCAGGGAGGTTACACTCTCTCTGCAGCCGAACTCACTGCATGATCTGTATTGGTTTTCACACTAGACACAGAAAGTGCTGCAATATGAAACCTATTCATTTCAATGGCTTGTGTCGAGCAAATTAAGCTAAGTCATTTCACTTGGTGGCCATACAAGTGCAGCTCCTATCTCTTTGAATGGAAAAATATCAAATTCTCCAAAAACTATTTTTAAAACTATAAGAGTGACAAGTCTTGTGTATTCTACAGTCTTTTTTGCTTCCCTGACCAAAGTGCAATGGAACAGAAGTTATTGAGTTCAATTTTAAAAAGTCGCACAAAATTACTGAATGTTATCTAATAAATTAATAAATAGTTATTACTAATATTAGTATTTCCAGTTTTGCTTTTCGCATCCACAATTTTCGGTTTCAGTTTCGGCATAGAATCTTCATTTAGGTGCATTTGTAAATTATTTTGATTATTATTATTGCATATTTATAAATCGCTAATGTAAAGCAATTTTATTAGAATTTTAAAGTGTTTTGTTTTTTGTTTTACTTCTGCATACCACAACAATAGACCCAATTTACTTCCATTGTCCAATTGTACGGGCGTCACTATAACAGTATAACAGTTTTTGCCAATCATTTATTGACTGCAGGACCAACCAAAAGTGATTTCTTCAGAAGTCTATGATGCAGGCCATCCAATCTTTGATTAATTTTTCTTTGGCTTAGCCCCTTATTTATCAGGGGTCGCCACAGCGGAATGAACTACTATCTATTGGCATATGTTTTACGCAGTGGATGACCTTCCAGCCGCAACCCAGTACTGGGAAACACCCATACACACTCTCATTCATACACACACTACGGACTGTTTAGTTTATTCAATTCACCTATAGCGCATGTCTTTGGACTGTGGGGGAGACCAGAGCACCTGGAGGAAACCAACGCCAACACGGGGAGAACATGCAAACGCCACACAGAAAGGCCAACTGGCCCAGCCGGGACTCGAACCAGCAACCTTCTTGCTGTGAGGCGACAGTGCTAACCACTGAGCCACCGTGCCGCCGACAGGCCATCCATACATCTTTTAAAAGCAGAAATGTCAATCCTGCAGCCCGCATACGAACTCTTCCATTAATAAATGTACTTTTTTTTGTAACTCTAAAGTTGCCTTTTTTCCCCCACTCAGAGAAACTTCTTGTCCGACATGCATGCATAAACATGAGGTAGAAGAATCATCCGGAAACAAATGCTTCAAAAACTCGTCTTCTTTTCAAGGCTGGGGGTTTTGATGGGTTTTTAGTGCAGGGTTATTAAAGAAGCTCCCTTTGTCTTTTCGCCGCGTACTGTACACTTCAAACGGCGCACACACACACGGCTGTTATATATTATTCATGTGAGGATTATGTAACGGTGCCTACGTTGTGAAATGTCATAGAAGATTCAGCGGAGTTTGTTCTGCTTCAGGTTCACAGATGTATGTGATGGCGGAGGGAGAAGACAGTTAGACTTTATAGTGCCACAGACAATCATGCGTTGCTGCGCTTTGTTCTCCCCGTGGAAGAGGAGTGTGTTTGGTGTGTTTGATCACGATGCGTCCCGGCGCAGGCTTGTGTGGGTGTGGGTTCGTGCTCTTCTTGTAGAGGAAGGGTGGAGGTTGCTGCACCCTTGCAGACGAAGGTGGAAAGTGGGTGAGTCATCCCAAATTAAACCGCAAGAGCAGGAGCACACACACACACATTACTGCAAACACACAGGCACACATACCTGATAATGCAGGTTAATTAATGATTAACCTGCCATTTGATGGAATAATGAAATAGCGGTTGACTAAATTAAGAACATTTCTTCTTTCGTTCACTCATCTCAGAATGATAAACCAGGTCAGACGACTATCCACAGATGTGTCAAACAAATAGTGGGAGTCCATTTGACTTTGTTTTTTTTTTTGGTTTAAATGTATAAATGCTTTAAAAGCATCGTTGTGCAGAATGATAGTATGATTTATGACTTTCTAAAATAGGTATTTTTAAAGTATTAATTATTTTTAAATATGACATACAGTTGAAGTCTGAATTATTAGCCCCCCTGTATATATTTTCACCCCAATTACTGTTGAAAGGAAAGATTTTTTCAACACTTTTCTAAACATTTATTCATTTGCTTCAGCTAAGTCCCTTTATTCATCAGGGTTCGCCACAGCAGAATGAACCACCAACTTATCTAGCATATGTTTTACACAGCGGATGCTCTTCCAGCTGCAATCCAGTACTGGGAAACAACCATACACTCCCATTCATACTCATACACTACGCCAATGTAGTTTATTCAATTCACCTATAGCAAATGTCTTTGGATTGTGGGGGAAACCGGAGCACCCGGAGGAAACCCACGCCAACACAGGGAGAACATGCAAACTCCACACAGAAATGCCAACTGGCCCAGCCAGGACTTGAACCAGTGACTTTCTTGCTGTGAGGCGACACTGTACCTACATTTATTAACGGCATAATTATAAACTATTTGTAAATTATTTTGACTTTTTTTAAGCATCCAAACTCAAATGATTCATTCATTGAAGGTTTTGGAGATCAGAGTAGTTGAAAGCACAGATTTTCATTTGACTGAGCAACGAACGACTGCTTGTAGCATGGTCGGCCTCTCTGCCTCTCTCCTCAGAGGACGTCTTATCGCGTGTCAGATCGGTAAGCGGAGGCTGGAATGAAATGCGGTCATCTTTTTGAGGTGACCCTGTCAAAGCCACCCGTCTGTCAGGCTCTGATCCACCGACCAAAAAAACCACCAGCCCTTGCCCCTCTGTCTGAAACACAGGGAACGGCACATCAGAAGAGGAAAGCAGCATCTGTAGCAGAGCCATAGTTTTTGCTGCCTGCGTGTATGGCAGTTTTAGCACTCAAATTGCTCTGTGTTTTCTGCGTTCTCCTCTGGGAAATATCAGCGCATGAAGGCCGAGTGGATGCTGATGGATTGAGTCGTGAGATGTGTGTCTTTGTCTCTTTCTGAAGGGAGATGTTCCACATGTGAACCACTAACGTTTACCAAGCAATATGAGTTTCTGAAAGCCCAGAGGTGTTGTCAGGTTTTGAGAAATGCTGTTAAGTCTCAAGCGAACCTATGAAACCAGTGGACTATTCCAGATCTAACATATTAAAGGATGGGTTTACCTGTGACTTAAAGAGACAGTTCACCCAAAAAGGAAACTTCCGTCATCCTTTTCTCCATTTGTTCAAAAATGTTTGAGTTTCTTTCTTCTGTTGAACACAAAAGAAGATATTTCGAAGAATGTTCTATTGGTATATTTTTTCATGCTTTTTTCGGCTGGGTCAGTTGGCGTTTCTGTGTGGAGTTTGCATGTTCTCCCTGTGTTGGTGTGGGTTTCCTCCGGGTGCTCCGGTTTCCCCCACAAGTCCAAAGACATGCGGTACAGGTGAATTGGGTAGACTAAATTGTCCGTAGTGTATGAGCGTGAATGGGTGTGTATGGATGTTTCCCAGAGATGGGTTGCAGCTGGAAGGACATCCGCTGCGTAAAACATATGCTGGATAAGTTGGCGGTTCATTCCGCTGTGGCGACCCCAGATTAATAAAGGGACTAAGACGAAATGAAAATGAATGAATGAATGAATGAATGAAGTAGAGCATTTACATTGAAATATTAGGTGCGTAAAGTAGGTGCGTCCCAAATCGCATATACTTGTGCATTACTCTATGCCATTTTGTAGTATAAACAGTATAAGAAGGGCATTCACATTGAAATAATAGGTATGTAAATTAGCTGTGCCCCAAATCGCATACTTGTGCACTATTTTTCACCATTTTGTAGTATAAAGAGTATAAGTAGTGCATTAAAATTGAAATATTTGGTGCGTAAATTAGGTACGTCTCAAATCGCATACTTGTGCACTACTCTACACCATTTTGTTGGATAAATAGTATAAGTGGAGCATTTATATTGAAATATTAGGTGGGTAAATTAGGTGTGTCCCAAATCACACACTTGTGCACTATTCTACGCTTTTTTGTAGTATAAATAGTAAAAGTAAAGTATTCGTATTGAAATAATAGGTGTGTAAATTAAGTGTGTCTCAAATCACATTCTTGTGCATTATTCTATGGCATTTTGTCCTATAAATAGTATAAGAAGGACATTCACATTGAAATATTAGATGCGTAAATTAAAAAAGAAAGATATCTTGAAATAAAATAATTGTCCCTCAAGTGGTCCATTATAGCTCATTACAGTAAAACTTTCATGACTAAAAAAAGTTTATGACGACATTATAAAAGTAATTCACATGAATCAAGTGGTTTAATCCATGATGAGCACTTTATTTGTTTAGATTCAGATTGAATCTGTTTTTGAAAGAATCACCTGAGTCAGATTCATCAGCCATTTTGAACAAATCACTTGAATGAATGTATATACCATATGTTATGAAACTCTACTGAACAGTTGCCATAGTTTGTGATTATCTAGTGTTTTCTGTATATTTACACATAAGTTTCATTATTCAATCACTGAGTTTTGTCATTGAGTGTGTTTACATTGAGCGTGGACCATGTTAATGTGTAATTATAATGGGAGTTTTGCAAGATTGAGATTTAACTGATGTAAACATAATACTTTGATCTACAGTGGAGTGAAAAAGTGTTTGCCCCTTACTGGTTTCTTTTTTTTATTGCATATTTGTCACGCTTTAATGCTTCAGATCATCTAACTAATTTAAATATTAGTCAAAGATAACACAAGTAAACACATCATGCATTTTCGGTTAGGTTTTTATTATTAAGGGAAAACAAAATCTGTGAAAAACTGTTTGACTGTTAAACATAATAATTGCAAGGGCCATCCTTGGCAGCAACAACTGCAATCAAGCATTTTCGAGGAATTTTGTCCCATTCATCTTTGCAGAATTGTTGTAATTCAGCCACATTGGAGGATTTTAGAGCATGAACCACCTTTTTAAGGTCATGCCACAGTGTCTCAATTGGATTCTGGTCAGCATTTTGACTAGGCCACTCCAAAATTTTCATTTTGTTTTTATTCAGCCATTCAGACTTTCTGGTGTGCTTTGGATCATTGTCCTGTCGCAGAACCCAAGACTGCTTCAGCTTGTCGTCACTAACAGATCGCCGGACAAACTACAATATCTTTAAATGAATCTTGAATCATTTCTGTCCATTACAGTAAAGTTCATGCAGACATTACAGAAGTAATGAATCAAGTGGTTTAATCCATGATAAACACTTTATTTGTTTAGTTCCAAAAATCTGTTTATGAAAGAATCATTTGGTGAATGATTCAGAGATCCATTCTTCCGCCATTTTGAACAAATCACTTGAATGAATGTAAACATCACTTGAATGAATGTAAACATCAATTACAGTTACATAAACTGTATTAGTTAATGAACAGATGCCTAAGTTTGTGTTTTATTTTTATTTACACTTTTAAAGTGCATTAAACAGCCTTCATCTGAGCTATTAGTGCTTGATTCTGTAGCTTTAATTTGATTCTGTGGTTTTAATTTAGTGACCTTTGTTATTTTTATTTTTTTTACCTAATGTTACTAATTAATGGTTTGAATGTCGCATGTCATATGTTAAGTCACCAGATAGACGCTTCTCTTTTGTGGCTGTTTAAAGGTGCCATATAATAAAAATCTGAATATATTTAAGCGTAGCTGAAAAATAAGAGTTCAGTACATGGAAATGACATAACATGAGTATCAAACACCATTGGTTATGGTGAATGTAAATTCTGTGAGTGTAAAATACCGATGAAAATCAGACCACTTGGAACAAAATCTTGTTTTGTGCTCAACAGAATAAAGAAATTCATAAAAGTTTACAACCACTTGAGTGCGAGGAAATGGTCAGGAAATTGTCTTTTTGGGGGTAGCACATGAGCATTTGCACTACTAAAGCAATCCAATCAAATGTGTTTGACTTCTTTTAGAAGGGTTTGAAAGTGGACCTCCTAACTATATTTAGTGTTATTGGATTGACGAAAACTCATCTTAATACCAGGTGTAAATGGTGCCTTACTAGGGATAGTAGAATAAACGGTGACATATATCAGATGAAGGTGGGAATCAGTGGTTTGCGTGTCTGACCTTAAAGATTTATCTACTATCAAGACAAAGATCACAGCAGTTTTTATCACCTCTGCTCCCTTGAGTAACACAACCCACAGTTTTCTTTTCTGGGATATCAGTTTTGTAATTCTCTCAAGATAAAGGGGTTTTTGCCTTTTTTGACAAACAATTGATAAATATGGAACACGTCTGCAATGGAAGACTAATGCCTTTTAAAAAAGGAATTGTGTAGAGCTGTGTGATATTTAGCATCGATATAATATCCTAATTGTTGTTTTAACAATATGTGAGCTGACATTTTTGAGTATGTCTCTCTCTCTTGCAAAAAAAAAAAAAAAACATCTTGGGAAAAGAATTGACTGTGTGATGAAGCCTGTAATACAGCTAGAATGAGACTGTATAGCAATCAGTAACACTTCACGATCAGGTTACATTAGTTAATGTTAATGTATTTAGTAACAAGAACAAACAATACATTTATGGCTGTTTTTATTAATTCTTTGTTAATGAAAAATGTCACTCATTGTTAGTTCTTGCTAACTCGCAGTAAATTAGCTAATGTGAACAGGCAAGATTTTGGATTTGAATAATATATTAGTAAATGTTAGATTGATAAATAGCTGTACTATAGTTCATTCTTAGGTCATACATTGATTAACATTAACTAATAAAAGCTAATTGTGAAAGGCCTAAAAAGCCAAAAATCATGAACGATAATAAGAAATGTTTCTATTTATGTTCCTAAGAAGTGTATTGTTTAATTGACTGGAGTCATGAGGCTGAAAATTCAGTTGTGAATCATGAAAAAAAAATTACAATTTAAAATATATTTATTTTATGCATGCATGTATATATGTCAATTAAAAAAAGTATACATATATATTCATTCATTTTCTTTTGGGCTTAGTCCCTTTATTAATCTGGGGTCGCCATAGCAGAATAAACCGCCATCACTGGGAAACATCCATACACTCACATTCACACACATACACTAATGACAATTTAGCTTACCCAATTCACCTATACCACGTCTTTGGACTTGTGGGGGAAACCGGAGCACCCGGAGGAAACCCACGCGAACACGATGAGAACATGCAAACTCCACACAGAAACGCCAACTGACCCAGCCGAGGCTCGAACCAGCGACCTTCTTGCTGTGAGGCGATCGTGCTACCCCTGTGTGTCAGTGTTCGTCCATGTCATCCTTTGTTTATGTCATGTGCTTTCTTTGTCCTTCTCCCGCCACCGTCATTATTAATCTGTTTCACCTGTACTCATCCCTCTTGTGTCATTAGTCTAATCAGCCCCCATCTATTTATATCCTTTCGTCTGTGTCTTTCGTTGTCCGGTATTTTGGTTCGTCCTGTGATTCGTGTGGTCCTGTGTCTGCCTGTCTTCCCATACCCTGTATCAGTTCCCGTAAGTGTTATTAAACCCGTTTTGTAATGTTCATCCTTCTCCGTCTCGTCTTGTTATCCTCCGCCCTCCGGGCGTTACACTGTGAGGCCATATATATTTATATATATATATATATATTCAAATGAGTTTTTATTTAAAATTGTAATGATATGACAGGATCTGCACTCATACGCATATTCTTGTTTTGACGTTTTATTTTACCTTCATAAAATGAATTAATTTGACATGTATGTTTCCCATATAATAAAATCGTCAAAATGTCAAAACTATACTCATATGAGTGCAGATTACTACTTTCTTTAATAGCAATCTAACAGTCGGAATGCACCGACTAAAAAAAAAAAACTTCAAAGCTACATTAAATTGTAATGATATGTCACAATACTTCTGTTTTTGCTTTATTTTTAATAAATTAATGCAGCCCCAAAAATCTAACGAAACCTCGATGAGCAGAAGAGAACTTTAAAAATATTACTCACTGTGGTGTAAATCTCATGTATTTTCTGTTTAGTGTCTGCAAGAAAACTGTGAAGTACAAACAGACTAAAATAGCTCTCTCTGAGCTGAATACACCCTCAAATATCCCACAATATTTGTGTCAAGAACCTTACAAACACTGCCAAATCCCGCTTTGATCACAGGAATAAATGACATTCTGAAATGTACATTTAAAATCGCAAGAATATTTCACAACATTACTGTATTTTTACTTTCTTTACAGACGTTTCAATCTCTTATTTGCTGTTGGGTGTCTGTGTGGGATGAATAGACTGGCTCACTCTGAACTGAATATACCCTCAAATATCTCACAAAATTTGATGTCGTGAACCGTACAAATGCTGCCAAATTCAGCCAATAGATCTTCTTCTGAAGGGCTAAATGTAGTATCCTCCACCACCTTGTAAACAGAGCGTTATTTCCCGATGGGCTGGTAAAATAACCTGAGCGCTGATCCTGGAAATGACATGAAGCCAGTCAGTGAGATCAGAATGTGTGCCATGTGCAGACCGTCACTGATCTCAGGACAAAACTAGGTCAGAGACGGCAGCACCATGTGTCTAATGCAACCGAACGCACATTCAGTATTTACCGACTCCTGACGCTGAATATCTTTATTGGGTGATGCTAACAAACCTTTAGCATCATTTGGTAGCGGGGACTTAAAGGGATAGTTCACCCAAAATGGAAAATTCTGTCATCATTTGTTTACCCTCCTCTTGCTTAAAACATGCTTGAGTTTTTTTTCTGTTGAATAAAAAAGAAGTACTGTAAAAAATGCTAGGATCTACGCAATTCCTTCGTGTTGTCCAAACACGATTAAGTTAACATAATTGTTTTTACAAATGTAAGTGAATTAAACATAAAACAATTAAGTTGTCCCCAAATAAACTCAATAATTGGGTTGATTCAGCTCATTTTAAATAAGCAGTTTGAACAAGCAGCTAAAAGTCTTTTTTGAGTGAATGTTGGAAACCAGTAGTCATTAACTTCTATCGTATTTTCTCCTACTGTGGATGTCAGTGGCTACCCAGTGGGTACCTTGATGTCAAAACAACATAAAGTAAAAAAAAAAAGGTAATTGGTTTTAATCAGAATCGACTAACTTGATGTCAAAATGGCAAAAATCTTACATTGGCCTCAAAAAACATTACAAAAAAAAAATTTGGTGAGTTATTTCTGCCAATGTTAGTTGTCGTTTTGACATTAAGGGAGTTTACATGCACTGAAAAAAGGTCAAAAATGCTCATCGATTTTAATGAATATCCACTAACTTGATGTCAAAACAATATCAATTTGACATTTTACAATGGCCTCAAAAAGCATCATTTTTGACATGTTTAGATGCCAATCTTAGATGTTAATTTATTTCGACATCAAGGTAGTTTACATGCACTGTATGAATACATAATCTAGTGTAAATTTTGTCGCAGGTGAGAGATCACACGGATAGAGAGAGGCAGTGAAAATCCCCATAGGGTGGTTTATTAAGGGAGTGGAGCAAAGTATAAGTGCGCTGGGATGTGCAGGGTGGTGAATTCAGTGTCCAAAGGGGTCTGGTGACCAGATGAAGTTAAGTGCCGGTCAGGGTGCCCAGTGGAAGAAGGAGAAGTCAGCGGGCGTCCTGCTGTTATCCTAGTTGTGCTCAGCCCTCGATGGCGTGTGTTAAATACCCCTCTTCCAATACGGAGGTGAGGGAGTCATTTCCATGGTGACACTGGCAGGCCTGCCACATCTTGTAATTTGTAATTGACGCTTAAAACTGTTAATTGTAGTAATTGATGAATAAACAGTAATAGCAATAGTACTTGACGAATAAAACGTTTATTATATTATAATACTATTATATTTTGTGGCGTTATTTTGGTGGTCTAAAAAGGATCAATGTGTGGATGTCAAGGTTTTGACATCAAGTGTGTGTGTGTGTGTGTGTGTGTGTGTGTGTGTGTGTGTGTGTGTGAGAGAGAATGTGTGGGTGGGATTAACAGATTAAATAAAAACAGAATATATATATATATTTACACACATTTATATAAATAGACTCTATGATGGGCTAAAAAGTCTGCAGATTTTTGTACATGAGCCTCTGTCTGTCTGAAGACAATTTTTTAACCCCTTTTAGGGATAGATAATAAAGTTTTTTAAAGTTAGATGAAGTTGAAGTCATAATCGATTAGCGTTTTTGACATTTTTTGACGACAATGTCAATTTGATGTCGTTTTGACTTACTGAGTGTCCACTGAGTAATGATTTCCAAAATTTAAAAAAAAAAAACTTTTTTGTGTGTGTGTGTGTGCTAAGTAAGCTTTAATTTCTGGGGTGAACTGTTTCTTTAAAAAACTGGATTCTAGATTAATGTGCTTTGGATAATCCCAATCCTTCAACTTCCAAACCGGAAACAGGCAGTAAATTTACAGCAGAACTGAAGGATTATGGGTGATGGAGTGCTTGTGCTACTGGTTTTCTGAGAGCAGGGTCTCAGCTCTTCTCTTTCACAGCTGTTGTGAGTTCAGAAGAGGAGTTATGAATTATTAAATGTGCAGTGTTTGGGCAGAAATAGAAACCTCCTGCCTTGTGTGAAAATATCAATGCTCATCAACTGAGGATGCATCGTTGTGCATTTAAGGAACTGTGTGCTGCGCATCTACAATAGGCAATGCAGGCTCAATAGAAACACTGTGCTTCAGCCTTCATTTTTGTAAAAACCTCAAAAACATACTGCAGCATACGTTTGACTGCAGTTTCGAGGTAAAATGAACACTAGGGGGCAGTATGAGGACAACAACTTTTTGTTCCTTTTCATCCATTCATTGATTTATTCATTTTCCTTCGGCTTAGCCTCTGATTTATCAGAGGTTGCCACAGCGGAATGAACCGCAAACTATTCCGGCATATGTTTTACGCAGTGGATGCCTCTCCAGCCGCAACCCAGAACTGGGAAACACCTATACACGCTCACATTCACACACACACTCTTACACACGCAAACACGAAGAAAACATGCAAACTCCACACAGAAATGCCAACTGGCCCAGCCAGGACTCAAACCAGCGACCTTCTTGCTGTGAGGCGACAGTGCTAACCACTGAGCCACCGTGCCTCCCTGTTCCTTTTCACATTAGTGATATTTCTAGCAACATATTATTGATTAAAGGATTATTTTCACGCCGTTCTTTTTTCACAACACCAAATAAATAGCACAAAACAACTTAATTGTGCCGATGATTTGTAATTGAATATGTTTGCCTCACCTCACTGCCTCCATATGGATAACTTTTCTGGTGTGGTCAATTTGCTCACTTTGTACAGTGTTGACGCAGAGCACTCGGGTCGGGTCCAGTGAAGCACAGTTCCACAAAAGATATAAAAGAAATGCAAAGTCACCATAAAACTATGTGATCGCAGTGCACTTTTCTGTTATGTTTGCCTTTGAAAACAGTATTGGTTGGGATTAGGAATTTGGCCTTAGGTCAGTGGTTCATCCTTCAAGAAGAAATCTGTGAATCTGAAACATACAACAAAATGTGCAAAAATACCCATTTACATGTTTTTTTTGAACCATTGGAATTACAAATATGTACTTATGTTATAGTCAAGCCCAAAATTATTTATATCCCTCGTAAATTCTTAAAGTTTTTATTCAAATGTAAATAAAAGCTGAGAATTTTTTTTTTTACATTGATTCCTCTTGTACATCGTCCTATTATCTTTTGGGAGAAGTCTGTGTTATTTCCGGTAAAAAAAAAAAAACTTGCTGCTTGAATAAAAGTAACTTTAAGAGCATATTGAACATATTCGGTCCTCTAGCAAAGGTGTAGTGTTAGCAGTGTGACATCAAATGAAGAGTTCAGATGCAAAAGCCTCTAAGTGTCATATGACATTTTCTGCTAAAATTAGATTATTTTTTCTCAGGGTCCTGTGTGTAGGTTTGGTAATTTCACTTTTATGGCAAAGAACAGGTTATTTTCATTGCCTTTAATATTGCCAGTAATGATTACTGATCATACACATAAGAGGCTGAGAAAAATCTTCATTTTAGAAGAACATTTCAGATGCCACTTAGAGGTTTTTGCATCTAAACTATTCAAAATGTTCCACAGCGACAAAGTTGCAGCTGTTGGTGTTCTTCGAAGGGACTCGGTGTGAAAACATGTTTACCTCATCATATGCACTCAACGACGTGCTAATACGACAGCGCAACTTGATCTTCAACCATGATAATGAGGGAGTTCGGCCTCCCGCTGCTCCTCAAACTTTCCTCATATTTCAGCTCTCCGTGCGGATAAATCCCATTAGGAGAGCGGAAAAGCCCTCAGTCCATGTGCTCGGAGAGACTGCAGATCCAGAGTCCCCGACTGACCCCGACATTGCAGAACTGGGTGAGCGCTTGCTGCTGGGCAATTGGCAGACAGCACAGGCGTTTAACACTCTCCACCGTGACCTGTGGCTTTACACAGTGGAGTGTTTTACAGAGAGCGCCGTCTGGACACTTTGTCACCACTGTGGGTTTGATGGCTGGACAGGATGAGTTTTTGACCAGTGCAGTGTGATGGGAAGACTGAAAGCATGTGTGTGTGTTTACACTTACTGTTTCAACAGATTTCAGCAGACTGGCAGCAGTTACGGGTCATGCTTTCTCCTGCCAGCGAGATTCACTATCACTACTGCTTTGTGCTACTGATATAAACAAACCAGAAAATGGACGAACATTCTGAGCTTGTCCACTTTCAAAGGTGGTCAAAAACATGTTTTGATCAGATTCCTGTTGTCATGTAAATGCTCATGTGGTTTAATGTGTTTAAGAAATTCTCCATTACTGACCTCATACTGTACATAAACATTACACATAGCTAGAATGCATTTAAACGTTGCCGTCTGAAATAATAAGTTATTGAAAATTAAAAATGTAGTAAGCACAATATAAACTGATTCAGATTCATTACATTTCTGCAAATATCAGCTGTTACTTGTAATTAGGCCCAGACGGAATCTGCGGACATTTCTTTTGTGATTTATGCAGAATGATTTTATTATTAAAAAAAGAATGAAAAATTGTAATGATCACCAGCGATCTAGCTTATGAAGATTGCTGGAGAACACTTCCTGTCATTCACCTGAACTACACATCTGCCATTGTACTGAACTACATATGCCATCATGCCCCTCTGTTGCACACCGGTTTCATATAAGAAGAGTGAACATGGCTGTGTGTGTGAGTGGAGTGTATATAGGCCAAGTAATCAGTCCTGTTCAGCTGCAGCTGTGTTTGTGTAATGAGGAGGTGAACTGAAACAGGTGTGTGACTGAAGGGTATGATGGGATTTGTAGTTCGGTTAAATGACAGGGAGTGCTCTTCAAGGGCAACACTACTGATCAACTTAACAAAAATAATAACTTTTAAACTTTTATTTCAAGTTTACAAGTCTAGTAAGATCCTCTTGTTTGGAAAACAAAGTATGTCTCTCATATAATATATCTACTAAAAGACAGAAAATGTTATTTTAGAAACTGTATTGTAAATGAATTATATAAACATTTGCATCTAATTCAACGATATTACTGAAATAAAAATGGAATTAATATATTTTTACACACATTTACATAAGTAAATAAGTAGACTCAATGGTGGGCTAAAAACTCTGGGGATTTCTGCACACGCATAATCCACAAGAGCCTACTCATAATGTTTTTCTGTTCCTGTAGCCATAACAGAAGTTATGCAGAAATGATGCAAAAAACATAATCGCTGACCTCACATAGACACAGTAATGCAACACTTAAAGAGATAGTTCACCCAAACATTCTGCTACCATTTACGAATCCTTTCTTCTGTTGAACACACAGGAAGATATACTGTAGTGTAGTCTCTTACTTCCATTATATAATTTTTTTCTACACTCTCAGAAATAAAGGTAAAGGAGCTGTCACTGGGGCAGTACCTTTTCAAAAGGTAGATATTTTTACCTGAGGGATCCACCATGGTACCTCAAAGGTCATTTTTAGGTACATTCGGGCACTAATATGCACCTTTGAGGTACCACTGTGGACTATTTGGGTACAAATATGTATCTTTTGAAAATGTACTGCCTCAGTGACAGCTCCTGTACCTTTATTTCTATATAATATAAATGTCAGTGGCTGCTTTTATCCAACATTCCCCAGAATATCTTGTTTTGTGTTCAACAGAAGAAAGAAAATCATAAAAGTTTAAAAACACTTTTTTCCCCAAGAAGAGCCAGCCCAGCCAGCATTTTTCTGTTTAAAAGACATCTTATAGATGTCCAAATGCAGACGTCTCATACCGTGTCCTAACAACAGCTAATATTACTATGACATTGATCACCTCAGGTACAGGTTATGTGCTTTATTCAGTATTAAATGCTACTAATTTGAGTTTAAATACTATTTTACATTACATTTATTGTCATGCTACTGAAAGCAGCAGAAGATATTTCGCCTCAGTCGTTAAAAAACAAACAAACTGTTTAACAAACGGTTTAAAAATTACAGTCTGTACTGTGACTCAGTGCAAACTAACAACATCATCACTCAATAGCCTATTGATACGGTTAAAGAGGTTTAATGTGTATTAATTGGATTAAAAGCCTTTACCATTTGGTTGGGAGTGCAATGGCTGGTATTTAAATGTTTCTGTTGTGTCGTGTCTTTGATGCAGACAGCCAAATTGTTTGTCTCTGCAATCTTGTCGCGTCGCATATTATTAGAACACGATGTTAACTAAAACATGGCTAAATTTGGCCTGTCGGTGAAAATTTACTCTAACAATAGTCCAAGAACAGACTAGTCATCAGATACACAGGAATGAATGACTACACATGTGAAGTCTGTCTACTTTGTGTATTTGATGACTAGTATATTTTTTAATTATTCATAGATGTCTATTAGATTTTCACTGACAGCCCAAATCTAACCTCATTTTAGCCAATGTTTGAATGTCTATTAGATGTTTTTTTAAACACAAAATTGCTTGGTTGGAGGATATAATTTTTTTAAATCACGAATGTCTTCATCTGAGGTTTTGTTACAGTAACGCCTGGTATCCACACTACACTCCGGCATCTTTGACCTGCAAAAACAAATTGTTTCGAAAACACTAAAGACCCCATTTTGGTTTCTAAACATTGATGTTATGTTTCGTTATAGACAGACTAAAATGCAGACTTTTAAAAATGAAGGAATAGCTATCATCTGTCACGCGCAATGTAAGACATAACAAGGCAGGAACACGGGATTAACAAAAGGACGGATTTATTATACAAACACTTACTGATGACAGACACGGGAAACGGGCAGACAGGACATCACGTAAGACAATACAATACCAGACAACGAATGATACACATGGAAGGATATAAATAGACGGAGGGATGATTAAACTAACAGGGCACAAAGGATGGACACAGGTGAGAATAATGAACACTGAACATGGCGGGAAAAGACAGAACAAAGGGATCACATGACGACACAGACGAACACTGACATCATCAATCATTCTCTGATTAGTCTTCTGGACTATCGAATATTGTTCCCTGATTCATCAAGCCCTGATCCTGTGACCATTACACAATCAGTAGACTGAAAATACAGATGGCAGCAAAATACGCGTATGCCCATTGAACATGTTTGGGCATGTATCATGCCCATTTTGGGCTGTATAGCGTGAACGGAGATAGTTTTTCTGAAACAGTAAGTGTGTGTGCTTTCATTCTAAAAATCCTTTTTTAAAACAAAAACACACAAGTATAAACCCGAAAAGAAGCTTGAAGGAAGAAAGTCATATAAAACTAGGATGGCTTGAGGGTGGGTGAGTAAATCATGGGATCATTTCCATTATAGGGTGATCTATTCCTGTGAAGAAACATCCCAAACACTGTCTGAACCCTCATGGTGGTGTGTTTTACTGTTCTCTGGACACTGTCTTTATCTTCAGCTCTCCGTTCTGAAGTTTACAGTCCCTATGTGCTTTATCACTCAACACTCAGGTCTTCTCCAAACAGTTTAAAGACACTCTAAATTCCTCAAGAACACGGAACAAAAACCCAAATGGGATTTTAAAGACGTTGACTGAATTTGTTTCCACATGTCCACATGTATTAGCCGTTTGCTCAAAGCAGATTAAGATGATTTCAGCGAAGCGTCTTGTAACTCGTGGCTCTTCTGCACACTTCTCCATCTCACTATTACAGGCTGTGAGAAGCTGAAAGCATGGAAATATTCTGTCTCTCTGTCATGTTTGAAGCATGTTGAGCAGGAGGGATCAGTTGGTGTGTTTACATGGAGCGTTTTAATCGGTTTAAAAGACCAATCTGAGTGAAAACAACCCTTATCAACACCCCAGTCAATCAAACACCTCAAATGCACAAACCGACTCAAATTGGAACCGGTTTGAGAGGGGTGGGATAAACCTTTTTATAAACCCTACAAAATGTATGCCATGTAAATACATTCAACCCATTTTTAAAGACTTTTTGGATGTTCGGAGCAGTAGCTATAATGAAGCAAGGTTCATTTCTATTTAGAATCTCTAACATGGTGTCATTTTAAACAAATGTGTAATAATAATAATAATAATAACTCCTTCGGCGACACAGTGGCTTAGTGGTTAGCACTGTCGCCTCACAGCAAGAACGTTGCTGGTTCAAGTACCGGCTGGGTCAGTTGGCATTTCTGTGTCGAGTTTGCATGTTCTTCCCATGTTGGTGTGGGTTTCCACCGGGTGCTCCGGTTTCCCCCACAATCCAAAGACACGCTCTATAGGTGAATTGAATAAACTAAACTGGCCGTAGTGTATGTGTGTGAATGAGTGTGTATGGATGTTTCCGAGTGATGGGTTGCAGCTGGAAGGGCATCTGCTGTGTAAAACATATGCTGGATAAGTTGGCGGTTCATTCTGCTGTGGCGACCCCAGATTAATAAAGGGACTAAGCCGAAGGAAAATGAATGAATGAATAACTCCTTCCCCACCTTTGACGAGATATCTTGTCAATCAAGAGACAATCAACGTTGCCAGACATTGACGAGATTTTACAGTAATCCATGTTTTAGGTGTATTACGCTAAGGGGATATCCTACCTATCACATATCCTGAATGAGTTGTGGGACTTCTGGGTCTTCTGGGAGAGAAATAAAAGGAGATCAGAAAAAGTGTAGATCAGATGTAAAAATGAAGAGTTATAGAAAGATAGTAATAGAGAGAGACTGGAGTGGATCATTCTGCTGTGGCGAGCCCTGATAAAGAATGATGCAATCACCTCAAAAACAAGGGCGATATATAACTATTTATTTAAAGTATAGAAACAGTATTTTAGTTTATACACTGTAAAAAGCGATTAGTTGACCTTACAAAAAGAATAGTAAACTCGTTGCCTTATAATTATTAAGTAAACAAACTATATGCATAATTCTAAAAGTTAAGTCAATAGGTTTACTCACTTTTTAAACTAAACTAACTAATCGCTTTGTGGGCGACAGGGTGGCGCAGTGGGTAGCGCTGTTGCCTCACACCAAGTAGGTTGCTTTGTTCGAGCCCCATCTGGGTCAGTTGGCATTTCTCTGTGGAGTTTGCATGTTCTCCCGTGTTCACATGGGTTTCCTCAGGGCGCTCCGGTTTCACCCACAGTCCAAAGACATGCGCTGTAGGTTAATTGGGTAAGCTAAATTGTTTGTAGTGTATGTGTGTATGTTCTGGTCCTCCAGATTGGGGGTTGAGCGTTGGGCTAACAACTCACCTCATAAAAACTAGATGTTACGAAACACCAATATGGTTTGGCTAAATATCAACTTCGATGTGAAATGGCCCTGGGAGTAAGTAACTAATTGCTTTTTATATAAGTTTTAAGTATAAGTATATATTGCAAAATGGGTTTGTACATACAGATATAAAAGCATTTAGAGAACTTTGGTCTACTGCATTTTACACAATCGCAAATAAATCACACACATGCCATTATCAAAATATTTTTGTTGTTATCAATATAACAGATTTAACACACAGTAGCATTAGTCGGGTGAAATCACAACACTGCATTTGCATATTTCTTTCTGATACATCAATTTCTTTCTCTAGCCTATCATTACATAAATATTGTGCGTAAAACCTGTTGCCCCTAAAATATGTGTGAAGCTGAGCATTCGCAGTGTAGTGTGATTAATCTTAAGACTATAGGCCAGACTCATGGCAGTCAGCTTGTGAATTAGGGAAATTGTGGCAGGTCTGTAATCCTGCAGTGAGATCCGAAAGAAGCTTAGGGTCATTTCATGGGCCATTAGAGGATGATGGGAGGTCAGGTTTGGGCAGGGAGGAAAACAGCATTTCTGCTTCAAAATGTGATTACAATGAGCGGGCCGTATTTGTATGATGGGATTTAGATCGCGTTCACCTTAAGGGATTGTAGGCTGCTGGCATGGCGTATTTAGTAGTGATATGTGCTTGTATACGGCAATGTACATTTACACTAATGGAGACTTTTGTCATCGACAAACATCGTGGTTGATTTCCATTTAAATAGGGTCGTTTTTCATGCAGTTCAAACCTTTTTTTGGTGGCTGTAATTCTTTAGGTGATGCATTTAATGTGCTGAAAGTGCAGGTTAAAGCTGTTTTTTTTTTTTTGCTGTGGTTATTCAGAGAAAATGCATTTTGCTCTGCTACACATTGCAAACTTGCCATTTCCTCTGTGCAAAGGCATTGTAGCAACAAGACCGTATGATGATATTTTAGAAAGGTGAGGTTTAGAATATTTGGTGAAAAGTAAACAAGGGGGCAACATAAATAAATCAAAAGAACAAATACATTTTTTGAAGCCCTCGATGGTGAGTTCGTTTATTAATCACTTATTTTTCTCTCTAATTTACAAAAAATGTAAATAAACCAAAGAAAAAAGAAAATGCCCACCATCTAAACCCAAACTAAAGCTAAAATAAAAGTCCAAATACCTAAAAATTTGCAAAAAATTGCTGCATAAATACTGCATGTATTGTTCATTGTTTGTTCATGTTAGTAAATGCATTAACTAACATTATCTAATGGAACCTTATTGTAAACATAAAAGAAAAATTATTAGTTCAGTACAAAAAATTATATCAAGCAATTTATTTAAACATATGAGCACATACATGTTAGTATACACAAAACAAACAAACAGAAAATATACAGTGGGTGACACTTCAAAATGACCATTACCATCGCGTGTGGCACCGCCGCGGGACTAAGGGATTAAGGACATGTTTTTAGGTGTAACAGCAGTTTGCCACTATGCCACCAGGGGGCACAAAGGGACGGGATGTGAACAGACAGAAATATACAGTAGCTGTAAATACCCTGTTACTTATAAATGGAGATGAAATAACAAAACAAAGCATTATAATTCCTTCATTAATCATTAAAAACTTGTTAACAAGCTTTATTATCATTGTAAACTTAAGTGCAATGAGGATTTATTTTGGAAATTAAAACTAAAGAAATAAAAGACAACTAAAACTTACATACACAAATAAATAAATGAATAAATAAAGCAGTATTTTAGCTTAAATATAGAGAGATGTACAGTGTTTGTTATTTTAAAGTGATAGGACTAAAGCCTGGTTTATACTTCTGCATCGAGTGATCGGCGTAACCCACAGCACATGCAATGCTCGTAGCCATGCATTTATACCTCTGCGCGTTGTTTGTGTTGCTCTGCAATAACACTTCAGAAACACTAGTTGGCAGTAGGTGTTTATGTTCCTCTGTGTTGAGTTTCTTCGCTGGTGTTTTGATTTTTTTGAGTGCTACCTTAATGTACAAGTGGCTCAAACTCGCTCATTTTGAGGTGGGAACCGGCAGACGTGCAACAACTTTGATCATAAAGGTAAACACAAAACCACAGTTTCCATCTGGAGCTCCTTCATAGGACTCCACACTTGTAAACACTCGCTCCATCAGGCCCATGCGGCTCTCACCTCCGCCCACACTCGTCAGCGCTACCGAGCCGACCAATCACGCCGGAGCATACACGTGCGCTTGACGCAGAAGTATAAATCAGCCTTAAGACAGTCAATAAATAAGCATTTTCATTTACAATTTCTTTGTTGATTATATTTTACTTTCTCTTTTTATGTCTTAATTATTGTACATAAATAATAAATGAATAATTAAATAGGCGTAAATAATTATTTATTTACAGACATTACCAACGAAACATGGAGAAAGGGTCTGGTGCACGGTCTAAAGGGCTTTCAAGCTGAATGCTACTTCATCAAAAGCATGAAAATAAATTGACCTACAGTAAACATAAAATTATTTTAAATAAAATAATAATTATAACTAGTGATGTAACAATAAAATACGTATATTATTTAAAAAGATTGCATATTGAAAACAAAATTAAGTCAAATGAACAACTGGCTTTTGGTCAGAATAATAATCATATTTCTAATTTTTGGACTTCAGCTAGTAAGTGTGGCTCAGTGTTCTCCGTTAAACAGAATAAATGCCTTAAGTGGGAGTCTTCACAGCAAAAAGACGAGTGTTGAATTAACTCTCACAGAGTTGATTTCAACACTTTTTATGAGTTTATATAGCTCCACACTTTCTGGAGTTAAATTAATATTATACAAATACATAAAAATATAACACTAAAGGTAGAGTTGTTTTTTTTGACTCCCAAAAAGTGTTAAAACAACTGTTATACATATATCATAATTGAATAAATATAATAGCTTAAAATGTACTTACCGCCAGAAACTACACCATGCTGTTAACGCTTTCTCTCAGAGACAGACTAACTTGAAATGTGTGGGGGGGGTTGAGTGCTTGGGCGGAGTATCATCATAACTCCTCGTAGGAGTTAAAGCAACTCTGATAATCAACTCCTTTAAATGACTCCAACACTTGACACGATTCTACATTATATGTGTTAAAATTACATTTTGAGAGTTGAAATTAACTCAGAAAGATTTAACATCGAAATTTCAACTCCCCAGTTTTTGCTGTGTATCTTGTTCATGCACAAGCACAAAAAAAGGACAACACTACAAAGCGTCTTCCCTCAGACAGCCTCTGTGTGCGTTCTCATGTATATGTTGTGTTCATCAGCGCTGCTATGGAGAGGGCTGTGAACAACAGAGATGTATGAATTGTTGCTAGAGAAACCCTCCCATGGGGAAGCGCTAAACAACACACTCCTCCAAATACTTGCCCTGTTTAAAGACTCGTCCTGGGTCTAATACTGTCTGCCGGCTTTCAGCAACCTCCGTTTGTCTCAACACTCTCTTTCTCTTCTCTAGTCCTTCAGATGCAGATGTTGCAGGCCAAAAATCAGAAGTCTTTACTTAAAAACATTGGACAACTACTGTATATTACAATATTCAAATAATGAATTAAAAGACACTGATTAAAGACACAGAAATAAAGGTACAAAATCTGTCACTGGGGCGGTACCTTTTCATACAGTACATTTTTCTGCAGATACTTTTTATTGTTTCAAAACATTAAGAAAAAAATGCGATACATACTGTATATACTGTATTAGTAACCAAACACCCACCCTATCCCAGACAGAGCCATAAAAATTTATACATATGCAAAAATCTGTCAATTATAATATTCATTCATTCATTCATTTTCTTTTCGTCTTAGTCCCTTTATTAATCTGGGGTCTCCACAGCGGAATGAACCGCCAACTTATCCAGCATATGTTTTACGCAGCGGATGCCCTTCCAGCCACAACCCATCACTGGGAAACATCCACACACACTCATTCACACACATACACTACGGACAATTTAACTTACCCAATTCACCTATACCGCATGTCTTTGGACTTGTGGGGGAAACCGGAGCACCCAGAGGAAACCCACGCGAACACGGGGAGAACATGCAAACTCCACACAGAAATGCCAACTGACCCAGCCGAGGCTCGAACCAGCGACCTTCTTGCTGTGAGTCGATTGTGCTACCCACTGCGCCACCTCATCGCCCCTCAATTATAATACTAATAAAATAAAATAAAAATAAAATAAAAAGAGCAACTTTGTAAAATAAATTAAGAAAATAAATAAGTTCAACACATATACATTCTAACAAACATAATTCACGTATTAACAGTCAACTATCATTAAACACTTGAGTATGATCACATTATTTGGTGTTACTCAACAGTCAGTCCAGTCTCATCTAAAAAAAAACGAAGGAGGAAGTCCCAAATCTAGTCTTTCCATTGCTATACAAGAAGACATTTTCTTAAAAGGCACATTTTTGTTCCTAACAGGTCTTTAAAGGTACATATTAAGTACAAATGTGTACCTCATAGTACCTTAAAGGTATAAAAGTGAACCTTAAAGGTACAAAAGTGTACCCTAAAGGTACTAATGTCCACCTGTAAAAAAATGCTGGGTTCCACATAATTCATTCATATTGTCCCAACACAAAACTATTAAGTTAGCTTTAGAGATTTAGCAAATTTAAGTGGATTGAACCTGAAAAATTTAGGTTGTCCCAACGGAATCTCAAGAATTGTGTCGTTTCAGTTTTCAGTTTCATTTTTTTTTTGAAGAGATACTACTCCAGTGACAGATTTTCTACTTTTATTTCTGCGTCTATGTGTGATTTTTGCCACTAGAGGGCATGTATTCACAACGAACAAAGGTGTATTTTGATCCCGCTGTGACTGAGTGTGGAATCATGGGAGTTGTCATCCTCATTACATCCTATGTGACTATGTGATCATGTTGATGGATGAGCTAAAGTAATCAACGCTTATTATTATCATGGTATTATGAAGCAGAGTAGGACTGAAAGTTGTGGAAGCGAAATAAGAGCGCTGAAGCAATTGCTGATGAGAGATGCGTATGATTTCTTCAAAGAAAACAACGCCTTACAAAAAAATTAACCATGGATTTACCATAGATAAAACCAAAATACATGCTTATTTTAGTTAAAACATGTTAACTGCAAAATAAACCATTATTTTCCTACACTAACCATATTTGTACCATGCTATATAGGTAAACTGGGGTTATATAAATGGTAAAACATGTTTATTGTAGTTAAAACATGGTGGTTATTCAAAAGGCGCAAACCTCTCCTCTCGCTGTTCAGCTGTAGAGGTTGCAGGCTTTTCTCTGGATGCGAAGGAATATTTAGGAAATGTGCTGACAGCAGCATCAGACGGAGGAAAGAGAGAGAGAAAGAAAGAGACAGAGAGAAAAAGAGAGAGAGAGAGAAGCTTTACATTTTTGGGCTGGTTGCAGGATGGAATCATATCTTTGAAAACAGGAAAAAAAACCTTTATTTTGCACCGAGGATTGTTTTATAAACCAATCACACCACACACAATTCACACCCCAAATTGTAAAAATGGTGAGAGCTTTTGGGTTGCCATGACCTCCTTTTCTGGGTCGCTCTTTTATCATATCCAGCTCTCTCTCTCTCTCTCTCTCTCTCTCTCTCTCTCTCTCTGTCTAATCCTCAGCTTTGGCCACATTTTTCTCTCTCTCTCTCTCTCTCTCTCTCTCTCTTTTTCTCTCTCTCTCTCTGTGTGTGTGTGTGTGTGTGGGTTTCGAGGGGAAAGCTCAGGCCATCTTGAAAAATTGATATGTGATCCCGTGTGTAAAGGAGAGAAATGAGTCCAAACATCATCACTGCTCTCTTTAGTTTGGTGATGAATGTGTTCAGAAACAGACACGAGATGATGGATTTCTTCATATCCCAGGCTGGTATTTTTAATGACACGATGACAAATGTCAAGACCAGGTGCTGTTTAATAGAAAAATAGTGACTGACAAAAAAAAAATAAAACAGCATAATCCCCCCCGACATTTTAGTAGTTAATCACCTTTATGTTTATTTGAAAGAAATATCTACAGTATGTTGTCTATATAATATATATTTTTTAAATGTAGTTAATAACTCATATGCATTTATTTGGTAATTTGTTCATTAATTTTTCTTCGGCTTAGTCCCTTTATTCATTAGGGGTCACCACAGCGGAATGAACCGCCAACTTATCCAGCAATGTTTTACACAGCGGATGCCCTTCCGGCTGCAACCCCATACTGGGAAACACCCATACACTCTTACATTCACACACATACTGTCAGTGTTCTGTTGTGTTCCATGTGCTTCCAGGCATGTGATTCCTTTGTTCTGTTTTTCCCGCCGTGTTCAGTGTTAATTTTTCCCACCTTTGTTCATCCCTGTGTCCTATTAGTTTAATCATCATCCCTTTGTATTTATACCCTTCTGTTTGTGTCCTTCGTGGTCCGGTATTGTATTGTCTACACGTCTATGTCCTGTCTAAGTGTGCTGTCTCATCCAGTGCCTGTATTCCGTAAGTGTTTGTTAATAAATTCGTGTTCGTTCAAATCCTGTGTTCCTGTGCCTTCATGTTACCTAGCGAGTGCGTGACACATACACTACGACCAATTTAGTTTATTCAATTCACCAATAACACATGTCTTTGGACTGTGGGGGAAACTGGAGCACTTGGAGGAACCCACATCAACACAGGGAGAACATGCAAACTCCACACAGAAATGCCAACTGACCCAGCCGGGACTCGAACCAGTGACCTTTTGGCTGTGGTGCTAATCACTGGAGATGGTGCTAATCACTGTGCCACCATGGCGTTCTTTATTTGGTAAAAATACAGTAAAATTGTGAAATATTTTTACAATATAGAATGACTGTTTACTATTTTTAAAAAATATTTTAAATTGTAATTACTATTAACGTTAATACACTATTAATGATTTTTGTAAATTACAGTATTTAACTGTAATTTTACTGTAGGGCAGTTATGCAGCATGTTACTGTATTTTAAAGTTGCATTGAAATAACATGAAACTCTGGAGGAAACGTGGATAGCTTTCACGACTTGGCTCACTTCACACTCATAAGCGCACTGGAATCACAGGAATTATCAAAACACGTATTTATTTACACAACACTCACTGGAACATCGACACACAGCAATCATGGGGTGAAGACAACATGGAATGACGTGTAATAGCGGACAAGGAACGAACTAAACACAGGGACTTAAATACACAGCACATAATAGGACTAATTACAAACAGGGGAGAGACTCAGGTGAAACTCATGAGACTAACAACAGGCAGGAAAACTGAACAAAAGGATCACATGATGACAATAGAAGCACATGGAGCAACACAGACCCTGACAATAGCGTGGTGACGCAATGAAGTTAATTGAATTATGTGCTATAACATGTAAGACGAGATCATGAAAGGAACATTCAAAAAGCAACTCATGTAAACACCTTAATCATATTATTGTCTTACTCAGATTAAGGCAAATAATTTGACTACTGATACATTGTAAACATAGTCACTGTGTGTTATTTCAAAATTGAATTTTCTGCATTTTTACTATACAGTTTTCTGTGTTACATGAAATCATATTAATATAAGGAATTGATTCAAGACTGTAAATCCGTTTTTTCTACAAATAAAACAAACAAACATGTTTTTTTAGTAGACCACAAAAATGTATCATAGTTTTGCTGAACTTATCATAGTTTAACAATGATATTTGTAGAAATACTATGGTTATACGTGTAGTATTTAATCTGACAATAACCATAGTTATTATACTTTTACTATAATGAAAGCATGGCTAATTTTTGTAATGGATACCATAGCATCAAAAAACAGGGTATTACCATGGTAAATGTTTTCAAAAGTGAATATATGATCTCTTCACTCATGTAGCATTAAGTCATGAAGCAGATGGAGAGAGTCATGTATAATAACAGTGACGTATAGTGTACTTATCTTCATGACTGAAAGCTGACTGAGACTTTAGCTTAGCCACGGTTAGCTTAGCTTTGCTGGCGTGCCTCAGCAACTAATATTAAACTTCAGATTTAATCCCAGGCATTGCTGTACACAGATATGGATTAAACAGCAGCCATGACTGTCACTGATGTGAACAAGTAATACGAAAGAGTTTAGGTGAGTCAGACGTGTTTAGCTTTTAGCTGAATGCTAAAAACGCCTGGCAAAGTTTGGCTATGTACAGTATATGTAATCTTAGATTATTACCAGACATTTTACCGCATTGATTGATTACCATTTGTATAATCACAGTTTTACCTCAAATACCATGAATTATTTTTTTGTTGTATTATTGTAAAGGTGTAGTAGCCATGTTTTTAGCAGATTACCATATCCACAGTTTTATTGCACATAGCACGTCTTTGTTAATTAGTAGTAAACCCATAGTTAATTATTCATAAGTGAATGATTGAAAGTGAAATTAGCAATATCTTGAAATTAGTTTAAAAATGTTTTATGATTATTATCCTTATTATTATTATTGTTGTTGTTATTATTATGCAAATGTTAAGGGAACATTCAATTTCAAAATATGGCAAACATTATGACAGTGTTACTTTTGAAAATTCTCTCAACATTAAGAAATAAGTTGTGTATGAACATTTTAGGAAAACCCAACTAAAACATTTGCGGGTTCCATGAAGTTGAAATATGATTAAAATATTATTTAATAAAAACATCTTCAGCTCCGGTTTCCCCCACAGTCCAAAAACATGTGGTATAGGTGAATTGGGTAAGCTAAATTGTCCGTAGTGTATTAGTGTGTATGGATGTTTGGATTGAGTTGTGTGTATGTTTCCCAGTGATGGGTTGCAGCTGAAAGGGCATCCGCTGCGTAAAACGTATGCTGGATAAGTTGGCGGTTCATTCCGCTGTGGCGACCCCAGATTGATAAAGGGACTAAGCTGAGAAGAAAATGAATGAATGAATGAAAAACATCTTCATCCTCTGCTAACAGAGAACATTCTCAGAACATTTTGGGAAGGTTAAAAACAAACATTCTTCCAGTGAGATGTTAGCGAAATATACCACCTTTCCAGAACGTCCGCTTTTAGCTGGTATGGGGAAAATAAACTAATGGAAGCCAAGCTAAATACGATAAAACATATGAATAATTAATGCTTGCCCCAAACCATACATTTCCAAAGCTACAAAAAGCAGCTCTTTCAAACAATTACCCTGGTGATATGGTAAATATGTATTTGTTTATATCGTTTGGTTCATCACAGACAAAAAATGTTCATTAATAAAATGTTGGAAGAGCTAAATTACCTAAATTGAGTTAACGTTCTTGTTTTGGCTTAGCAAGAATATATTACATGAAGGGTACAATATTATATGGCATTATGATTTGACAATATTATCATCTTGGAAATGTTGGAGTCAGGTTTGGGCTATAGCTAATAAATAATAGCACTTAAAGTAATATTTTGAAGAGAGAAACTGAGTAAACGTAAAAAAATCTATGTTACTATTTCCTGAATAATAATTAGTTGAAGCTTCAAGAATGTTTTTATAGTGTTGCAGGAAGTTCCCTTTAAATACTGACCATCTTTACGTGGCTTAACGCAGATTAACCTGTTAAGAGTTTCTTTCACAAAAGAAGCTATTTTGAAGAATGTTTGAAACCAGTAGACATTGACCTACAGTATTTTTTTTCCCCTACTTCCTTCTCAATGGCTAGCGGTAACCAAAACTCTTCAAAACATCATCTAAAAAACAAACAAAAAAACTTGAAATAGGTTGCGAATCAGTAAATGGTGTGTAAATGATGAGTAAATATATATTTAGGCAAATAATTAGTCATTTCAGCCAAATTGTGTTGTCCTTCATGCAGGCATCCAAACAGTCAATAGTGATTAGCATAATATAATATATCAGCGCAATGTCTTTGTTTATTGATAGTGATTGATTGATTTATTTATTGTTGAGTTAGTCCAGAGTGCCGACTGCTGATTCTGGTCTTCTCTCTGTCTCTGTGTGTGTGCAGGTGCAGTGGACGAGCCGTTCGGCAGGACCTGTGTGTGTGTGTATGTGTGTGTCTTGAGCTCAGGGGAATGTTTTCAGATCTCCCGAAGGTGCTGATTCTGGGCGCCATCGCAGCCGCCTCTGCCTTTGTGGTCACCATCCTTATCGTCCTGGTGTGTGTGGGGTGTCAGAGGTGAGTAAACACACATTCACACTCACACTCACACACACAAACAAACTTGTATATATGATTTACGAGGACACTACATTGGCGTAATGTATTTTATATGCTTTATTATATGTACTATGTGGCCTTACCCCTAAACCTAACCCTCAAAAGAAACTTGTAGCAAATTGTGAATGTCATGTATGATTTTTTAAAGCATTTTAAATTGCTTTAAAAGGACACAAGGCATGTCCTCGTAAACCAAAGCAATAGAGTACAACTAGGTCAATCCCATGTTATTAAACAAATTTGTGTCATTGTAAATCACATAAACAAGTACACACACACACTCTCTCACAGTGACTGATGAGATCTTTAACATGCAATGCTTGCGTTTAGCGTGTTTATCATTTTTTTATATTTAAAACAGTATAAATTCAATCAAATAACAATTTAAAAAGCATTAATATGGATAATCATGGAATAGGATAAAGAACTATCATGTAATAGAACAAGAAATAACATAACACATACATACAGCCCATTTTGGAAATGAATATTTTTCTCCATTTCTCAGTGAATATAGGCAATGTATATTGGTGCATTTAAACAAAACAGATTTGTTGAACAGATATATTTATTAAAATAATATTTTAGTCACCAAACATATTTAGAAATTGAAAGAGAATACAATTAAATTCAAGCAAAATATTGCAAGTTCAAGTAAATTTTTCACATTTTCACTAATTTTTTACTTCTCATTTTTCTTTTTTGCTTTCTTTTCCTCTTTTTCAAAAATTTTATTTAATATTTTTCTATAACATTTAAATTTGGGCAACTAATTTTTGCACCGTTATCGTAAGTTATTTTGTTGGATTAGCTCCAGATTTGGCTTCAGTACTGACTAATCCAATGTATATGCACAAATATATTATTGTTCATTCATTTCTTTTCGGCTTAGTCCCTTTATTAATCTGGGGTCGCCACAGCGGAATGAACCGCCAACTTATCCAGCATATGTTTTACACAGCGGATGCTCTTCCAGCTGCAACCCATCACTCGGAAACATCCATACACACTCATTCACACACATACACTACAGACAATTTAGCTTACCCAATTCACCTGTGCTGCATGTCTTTGGACTTGTGAGGGAAACCGGAGCACCCGGAGGAAACCCACGCGATCACGGGGAGAACATCCAAACTCCACACAGAAATGCCAACTGACCCAGCCGAGGCTCGAACCAGCGACCTTCTTGCTGTGAGGCGATCGTGCTACCCACTGCACCACCGTGAGGCCCATATAATATTGTATAGCTTATAGATTTGTGAGGGGTGTACCTGTATATGCTGAGCACTGTATTTGCCTGAATATGTATAACATTTTGTTCTACAAAAAATTGTGGATTTAGTTTTCTGGCTGTTTGCAGTATTTTTCTAATTATGGAACAATAAAAAGACCCAGTATGAAAACTTTTGCCTCTAATATATATATTTTTTAAATAATTATTTTGAACCTGGCTTCATCCACTGTTATTCATCTAGATTTCTGTGCTGCAAATGTATGCAAATTAGTGCATATTTAATGAAATAATGCCTCATTCGCATATTTCAATATAACATTTTAGAAATTGTGTTGTAACACTTAATCACTAACTAGTTTCTTACTTAACATTACCTATTATTAACATATCCGTTGCTTATTGGTGACACGGTGGCTCAGTGGTTAGCACTGTCACCTCACAGTAAGAAGGTCACTGGTTCGAGTCCCAGCTGGGTCAGTTGGCATTTCTGTGTGGAGTTTGCATGTTCTCTCCTTGTTCACGTGGGTTTCCTCTGGGTGCTCCGGTTTCCCCCACAGTCCAAAGATATGCGGTATAGGTGAATTGAATAAACTAAATTGGCCATAGTGTATAGCTGCCTTTCCACTGCACATGACATTCGGACACGACTGTCTGATTACGCCCCCCTGTAGCAGTCACGTAGAATTTTCTGTTTTGTCGTGCACCATGGGAGAGAAGCTGATTCTCGCGGTGTCCGAAATAAAGGAGTGCAAAAGCAAGAGCCTTTATTCTCCGTGCGTTCACCATGGTTGAATGAATGAATACTAGAAACTCATAGAACTCTAAAAATTTGGAGGGAATGTGGAGACAACATTAAAAATATCTATATTTTTATTACTAATTTATGAATACAAATGGGCCTCGCGGTGGCGCAGTGGATAGCACGTTCGCCTCACAGCAAGAAGGTCGCTGGTTCGAGCCTCGGCTGGGTCAGTTGGCGTTTCTGTGTGGAGTTTGCATGTTCTCCCCGTGGTGGCGTGGGTTTCCTCCGGGTGCTCCGGTTTCCCCCACAAGTCCAAAGACATCCGGTACAGGTGAATTGGGTAAGCTAAAATTGTCCGTAGTGTATGTGTGTGAATGGGTGTGTATGGATGTTTCCCAGAGATGGGTTGCAGCTGGAAGGGCATTCGCTGCGTAAAACATATGCTGGATAAGTTGGCGGTTCATTCCGCTGTGGCGACCCCAGATTAATAAAGGGACTAAGCCGAAATGAAAATGAATGAATGAATACAAATGTTTTTAATATAAACTTTTTTTCTGATTCAAAAAATAACAAAACAACTACTATTTCTCATCTCGCGCGCACGGATCTGCTTGGACAACACTGGAATACATCGCATCCGGTCGACCGGTCGCATACGGTCTAGTCGCAGGAGTTCAAATATTTTAACAGATCCGCAGCTCAAATTGGATCCGAATTTTCCGCATACGGAGATGATCTGAACTCCACGCAGCTCCCGGACTGCTCTCCATTGGAAATTATTTACTTCCAGTCTGTTGCTTTGCGTTTATCGTGTGCAGTGGACAGGCGGCTTATGTGTGTGAATGAGTGTGTATGGATGTTTCTCAGTACTGGGTTGCAGCTGGAAGGGCATCCGTTTTGTAAAACATATGGTGGATACGTTGGCGGTTCATTCCGCTGTGGCGACCCCTGATGAATAAAGGGACTAAGCCGAAGGAAAATGAATGAATGATTGATGGTTGCTTATTAGAACTTATAAAGCACACGATCTTATTCTACATCCCTACTTTTATAACCAAATACCAAAACCACTTGCTTATTAAATATTAATAAGCAGCAAATTAGGAGTTTATTGAGGCAAAAGTCATAGTTAATGATTTGTTAATAGTGAGAACTGAGCCCTAAAATGAAATACAACCAAACTTAAGAACATTTTCATTTTTTGTTGTTTTTCTGTCGTAAACAAGCACTTCATGAACATGGATGGACTGTTACGATCATGCCTCGTGTTTTTTACAGTGCCGTATTTTTAAGATGCTGTGTCAAGTTTTAAAGGTCCTATGACGTGCTTTGAAATGTGCATTTTTTGTTCAGTGTATGATATAATTTCAACTGAAACAGGAAGATACGGCGAGGCATAGAGTACCTAGAGTAGCACCTCCCCTTTTTAAAAAACACCCAATGGCGTTTCGTTTTCATCACAGCTCTGCTAGTGAGAGTGGTTGAGTTTAAGCGCATCAAATGAAAAACAAATGAAAATCATCTTAAAGGGGACGGGACAACATGTCAGATACTAGAGAGCATTTTTGATTGGTTTTGATGAGTGATGTCAAAAAAAACTGTCGATCCATTTAGGCGGAAGTGACATACTGCAAGATTTGGATGTTTATATCTTCTAAACGAGAACTTTGTCACTGTTTTGGAGCACACCAGCTTATAGATATCCTTAAGAATAACACACTGATACCAACATCAAAAAATATGTTTTGATATCACGGGGACTTTAAAAAGATAAACTTTCACATGCATCAATGGCAGTTCCAAAGCAGCGGACCAATCAGAAGAACTCAGAGCTGGCAAGCTTCAGTTTTATTTGACAGTGCTTTTTAAAAACCATTCTTGAGTGCTGTCTCGCGTTTTCTTTCTGTTACGGCCCCTTAGAATGTTCATCGGCCAATCAAACAACGACGTAGTATAACATTAGTGATATTTTTGCCTATTCACCTGGAGTGTCTTGTGTTTAAGTGTGTTAAAAAGACTCAATCGTCATTTTCATCCAACTCTCTTATCAGGGCACCTCCTCGTCTTTCTCTTTCCCACTGCGGATCGTCTTGATGAATGCTAATATCACTCCTTCAGCAGATTGCATGTCCTCTGTAGGAGCCGTTTCGCCGCCTTAAGTTACGCTCTGCGTCAGATGCTCATTTGCGACAAAGACTTCTGCTCTGAGACAATACAAGGAGCGAAACCCTCCAACAAATCAGTTTCACATACTCTCAGGCGCCGCTCTATTTCTGTTCTGTGCAACATTTCACAGAAAAGATGAATAGGGACTGTATTCCTTTGTTGCGTTTCCACCACAAGTCGTGTTTTTGCTGTACTGAATGAGAATATATGCAGAAGCCAAGTGTGTTTTAGTGTCATTACTGGGGTAAAAATAGAGTTATATTAGTGTTCAGACAGTCAACAGATGCATAATGAAAAACACATTGTATTGAGTTGAACAAATTGGGATTGCGGAAAGTGCAGTCTATGAATTAAAACAAACTATTTGTTTCATGTGCCTTTTAATTTGTGGTTATGGACTTGTTTTTTTTTCTCTAATGTACATAGAACATCCAAAATACACCTTTAAGAGCTTATTTTGTTGCACTTTAAATATACTGAAGGAACTGTCATTGAAATCTACAAGCCTAAATTGATAAAAGCAGTTTTTGTTCTTGTACTGAGCCATAAATCTCCACTTCAGCAGCTCTTACATACACCAACCGCACAGCTTTATTCATATCTGAATTCTCAAGGTTTCTGCAGAGGGATTTGTTTATTGGCTACATGGTGTGCCTGATTATATAATACAAAACAATGTGAAAAATATTTTCTGAATTATGTAGTGATAAAAAGAGACACACAAAATGCCTAAAATTCTAAAAGAAACATATTTTTTTTATCAACAGTTATATTGCTTTCTGTGAAATTGTGAAAACTCTGAAACATTTGTTTCCAGCATACTGAGAAGTATGTACAAAGTATTTAAATATAAATCTTTTATAACAATAAAATCGTATTTGCTGTCACACTTTAATTTCTCCTTGCTGAATGCTAAAATGTATAAAAAATAATTATTATTCAGAATTTTCATTGATATTTTTTGGCTCAAATGGAATTCATACAGATTATTCAAAATGTTTTTAGAAAATATGTATATATTTATTTAAATCGGCTAATCACTTCTAAGTGCCTCAAATGTTTTGCATGTTTTTGGATAATCAATGGATTGGGGTACGATCGGATATGATCACACCGGTGTGATCAGCCTTGGCTGGTCCCTGAAGTGTACGATCATACCGGTGTGATTAGAACATTCAGAGCGCACATCGTTAACTGCTAAAATTCAAATCTGATGGCGCGCGCTGAGGCACAGAAAGAGGTGCGCAGCGCTTGTCGTAAATCAAAATTTATCTGTGCTTTCAAACAAATTACATGTATTTTAGGTTTTAACATTCAAATACACATAACTACAAGCAAAACCTACCATTTAAGGTTTGTAAAATACACGTGGATGTCTATGAAGACGGCAATAACAATTATTTTTCAATATAACTGGACGATGTGCTTTGTTAACGTAAGATACACACTGTTTATGTTACTAGAATATCTTCTCTATTTCTCTCCCAGATAAACAGTTGTTTATCTTCATGTATTTCGGAAGAAAATTATGAATAAACATGACGTAAATCCAGCTTGGAGCTGCAGGAGAGGGTGAAGTCTACATGGGATACAGCTGAGGATACTCACGTCAATATAGCATAATTTTTGTGACACTGTACAATAAATAATATTTTAAAATTACCGTGAGGGTTGGGTTTAGAGTTGAGGTAGGGGTAGATGCTAATAAAATACAATTAATGCGTAATTTAATAAATAATATAAGTACTTCTCATTAACTTCTGATCGCAGCTGTATCCCTTTAGCAACAACAGAGGTGCCCATTACCCATCATATAACAAATAATACGATCATTATTAAGCTGTTTAAATGACAAACTATATGCTCTAATACATATTTGAGAATCGGAGTATCAGACATTTCTCTATATAATTCTCTATTAGAACATTTGTCAATATTTACAGAAAAGGGCAAAAAGAAATAAAATAAGATATATACATAGATCATTGGGGCTGGTGGGTCACGTGATAAACGTACCATGGGAACTTTAGAACGCAATGGATTCTAAGTAACGGTCACAAAAAAACTCACGCAGGAAGGTCAGCTGGAGTATTTAAAACTCATGCGTGAAAGGGTTAATGTTTAAAGTTAAAGTTAAGTTTAAAGTTAAAACTATAGTAATTCTCTTGTCAGCACAATTTTGACCAAAGTTACATCAGTTACGACATATTAGATCTCCCCGCTTTAAATCAGTTAAAGGCAGACTCGTGTGTATGTGTCTGTAAATGACACGGGCACATCTAATAGCTCATAGTAGCATGTGTTAGCTACCACTTCGCAAATATTTATAATCTCCATTGGCTCCTGGTGAAACCCACGTCTTTGCTCTTGTCGAGATTACTCTGAGGTAACTGTCACTGTGTTATTATGGTTACTACTAATGTTTGAGGAAAGCGCATTTATATCAAACTGTTATCAAAACTGACTGGAACTTTTAAATGATTTTATCATAGACCAACCAGCCAATCAGAATCAAGAATTTCAGCAGACCACACAATAATACACATTTCACCACAAACAGATCCAAACCTAGAACATTCCTCTAAAACACGGCTAGGTGTTAATGTTATACTGATGACTACACACACTCAGTATGCAAGTGCAGCTGTTATTTTGCTGTATGTACTGTAGATTCTGCAAGTCATGTGTGTAGACGCAGGTCACTAATACACCAGGTGCAAACGTGACCACCGGCCTTCTGAGATTCATGACCTTCACCGGGGAACAGAGTCAGAGACAACTACAAACACACAGACACATCGCCATCTTCACTGAGACACGAGGCCAATTAATTATGTTATTTCACTCCTTATTATTGTTTTGGCCAAGTACACACTGTAGCTAAATACAGTTATCAGTTTTTACTTCTTAATCCTTTTCTGTACCTTAATCCTTTTCTGTTTCTGAGTGCCAACTGCATTTAACATCTGATAGTTTAAAAAACACACACATTTACAGAAATCATCCACAGTGTGTTCGCATGATGATTTATAGTAAATACTAGTGTTTTTGAATCATACTATAGTAACAGAAATGCATATTATACTGTATATTTTGATATTTATAACTCTTTGTTATGCTACAGAACACTGTAGTATTAATTATAATGAACTAAAAACTGCAATAAATACAGTTATTATACTTAATTTTTTATTAACTGTGGTGTATTCTAGTATAATAATAGCTGTAGAAAGCAGTATTGGGTCATTTGTTTATATTACTGTAGTTGTTGTATTACCACAGCAACTGTAAAATGACCATTACAGATATATTGTAATTGATATGTATTGATTTATTGTTTTACTATAGTATAGTTCAAAAACACTATAGTAATATTTACTATAAATTACTATAGTATTTTTTCATGTGGGTGTGCAGAACCGAACAGAGCAATTAGTTGTCATTGACATGTTTAAACAAGTTTTTTTTCTGTCAGGAATACACTTAACAAGTGATGAAACCCAGAAATGACTAGTAATAGTAAATCAAGAAACAGCAAATAGCCAATCGAATAGAACATGAAATCTTGAAGCAGGGGCCTCACAGTGGCGCAGTGGGTAGCACGTTCGCCTCACAGCAAGAAGTCGCTGGTTCGAGCCTCGGCTGGGTCAGTTGGCGTTTCTGTGTGGAGTTTGCATGTTCTCCCTGTGTTGGCGTGGGTTTCCTCCGGGTGCTCCGGCTTCCCCCACAAGTCCAAAGACATGCGCTATAGGTGAATTGGGTAGACTAAAATTGTCCGTAGTGTATGAGTGTGAATGGGTGTGTATGGATGTTTCCCAGAGATGGGTTGCAGCTGGAAGGGCATCCGCTGCGTAAAACATATGCTGGATAAGTTGGCGGTTCATTCCGCTGTGGCGACCCCAGATTAATAAAGGGACTAAGCCGAAATGAAAATGAATGAATGAATGAATCTTGAAGCAGAAAAAAAATTATACATACACACATACAGTATTTATATATAATACACACGTTTTGTCAGAACAATCTATATAAGTGTTTTTAAAATTAAAGCAAACATTTATTCCTTGCTGGCAGCATACTTATTCTTTCAGCATGTTAGCAATCTGCTAATTCATGCTAGAAATTATAACAACAAAGCAGCATGCTAATTCAAGCAAGCAATGTGCTAGAAACATCCAAGATAGCACACATGCGTCGCAGAGACGTCTGCTGTACATCCGTGTTTTCATCTGGGAGACACCTTATTTAGGGCGTTTGCTCATCTGGAAAACTTCATATAGACGTCCTTGTCAGACATTCAAACAACATCTATGCAATGCATCGCAGAGGTTCATTATTAGAATGTTAGGTCTGCGAGACATCTTATTTATGTAGCATAGACGTCGTTTTTAATTGTTTATTTAGACATTCCCTCATCCATACTGCTATAAATAACAGTTACACTGATTATACATCCGTCTACACATATATGATAAGCTCAAGTATTTTCCACTCAAAAATAATACAACAGCTGAAGAATTTGTAGAATTGTATTACATTATAATTTATTATAATTTATATTTTTCAACAAAACCAATTTAAAACTTCAGGAGTTCAAGATTCATCATATAGACGGCGTATAGAGGTAAAGAAGACGCCTCATTAACAAATAAAAATGTTCGTTGGAATGTGATGTTTAGCAGATGTTACGATCTTTCAAAGACGTCTCTGCAACGTACGTGTGCTATCTGGGATGCTAAATAATGCTAGAAACATGCCAGCAACATGCTAAACCACAGTGGAATGTGTTGAGAGTTTCAGACAACCTCAAAGTTTGTTTTGCAGAAATAGTTTTAGTCAAGAGAGCAAGAACCTAAAAAGCAATGTAAGCATAGAGCCATGATTTTAAACCACAAATACTTTATAAATGACTGTATAACATCTATATATAACATCTGACAGGAAATGTCTTGAAGACCGATAAGATAAAACACTCTAAAAATACATTTTCCAAATGAAATCTTACTCAGTAAATGAACACTTCTGTGATGTTTGCTGACAGGTTCAAAACGAACCCATTTTTACAAATACGGCTACAATGTAATAGTACAGTTTTCTGCTTTAAAGGGACAGTTCACTTAAAACTGAAAATTCTGTCATCATTTACTCAGCCTTCAACTTGTTCCAAAGTTTCAGTTTGAGTTTCTTTCTTCTGTTGTGTAAGACAAAAGTAGATATCTTAAAAAATGCTGAAAACCTGTAACCATTGACATTCATAGTATTTGTTTTTCCTACTATGTATGTCAATGGTTTCCGGGTTCTAACATTCTTTAAAATAAATGATTTTGTATTCAACAGAAGAGGAAAAAAACCTAAGAAGGTTTGAAACCACTTGGCTGAGTATTCATTCATTCATTCATTTTCATTTCGGCTTAGTCCCTTTATTAATCAGGGGTCACCACAGCGGAATGAACCGCCAACTTATTCAGCATATGTTTTACGCAGCTGATGCCCTTCCAGCTGCAACCCATAACTGGGAACACTTGATTGAGTAAACAGAGTAAATTTAAATTTGGTGGTGAACTATCCCTTTAAGTTTACCATGTACCTTAAATAGTTTATATATATATATATAATAATAGTTGTAAAATATAACATTTTGCATTTGCTCTTTAGAAAAGAACTGAAATAAAGATTCCTGACATTGATTTAAGGCTTACTCGCTCTTGTACCTTTTAAAACACCAGGTGATTTTCTCAATATTTAGATTTTTGTTTAACCTTCAGATTATATATTTTTAATAGTTGTATCTCAGGCAAATATTGCCCTATACGAGCCATACATCAATGGAAATCTTATTTATTCAGCTCAATAATCCTCAATTGAAAATAATTGACACTTACATCTGGTTCAGGTCAAGGGTCACACACTTAAATAGAGTTTTCTCTCATCCCATGCACACACTTTACAGTGTGTGCATGGCCATTATCTTTTCATCCATGAAAGCCTTCTTCGTACGGTTTAGAGTGTAAAAAGAGAGCGAGAGCAGAGAAAATCCTCTGTTTCACAGATCTGCGTAAGTGTGAGAGATGTGCGTATAGCAGTGGATGTTATAAATGGGGTGCGAGTGAGAAGAACAAAAAGAGGTGTGTGAAAAGCGTGTGTGTTTCTCAGGCTGTGGGAGAATTGATGTCACACCAGGTGTGTGTATAGGGAACGAGAGCAGAAAAAAAAGCAAGGGCGGAGGACTGTCAGGGTTACCCATCCATCCTCTCCTCCTCCAGCACACCTGCAACACACACATCCAGTCCCACATCATTACAGCATCCCCAGATAAATCCAGAGCGGCTAAACCCACTGAGAGCCATTACACACACACATTTTCTGTAGGGGAATTTCACTTCCGGAGCTGCACGACTAGTGTCTACAAAGGCCACTTACTTAAAGAAATAAAGTTCAAATAATGGAAGCTTATGAGGGATTTAGCAGACTTGAGTCACTTACATATACATTTATATTGCAGTCAGGCTCCAGAAATTGTAACAGACATTTTCAAAGCAGAATATCTGACTTCAGCATTGTTTTTCAGATAAACAAGAATGTTCACTTGGCATGTTTCTTAAATATCTGCAAACATATTATGGTATTTTTATGCTTTAGAAGAGTCCAAAACTTACATACAGCACCTTTATGTTGTAGTGCAGTATTTATTTGGTGTTGTGCAACAAAACTGCACACAATTTTTGTTTGGAAAAACAAATTTTTCCATATGAAATTTTTCCATATGCAATGCTGTCTTATAATTAGGTCAGAACCAGTTATCTTGACGATGCTTCAATCTGCATGCAATCTGGAGGTCACTTAGAAGGTCACATTCTTCATGTTGCCTGAGAATACTATCTAAGCTCACTAGATACATTTTTTTATTATTGTTTTATTGTGATCTATATGTTAATAGGATGCTCCAGTCACTAAATTTTACAAGTTACAAACAGAGCTTCTTTCATTCTGTCTTCAGAAAAAGCAAGACCAAACATGGCCACGCCAATGGAGGGAGTCAGAGAACGGAAACGGTGAGTGTGAATAAGTATAAATGAACACATGAACACATTAGCAGAGTGTCATTAAGAACATGGATGTATATTCATTTACATGATGATGTTTTGTCTCGTAGGCTGCTCTGCGGCAGTCCAAGCTGAACTCAATGAGTAAATCTGACACCCGCCTGCATGACATGCACAGGCTGCCCTGCAATGCCAACGGTGAGCCAAACCCACAGACACCGAACCGCTCTTTATGACACATTCACACACAGACTCATTTATTACACATATAGGCTCATATGCACCGGTCGACGCACTTGTGTGTGTGAGGATGACGTCTCCAGAGGCTTGTAATGCTTGGATGTTTACTAGCTCACGCTCTCGCCGCCACAAACGCGTGATCTGCAGAGCAGAGAAAGATTATAATCACATTATACAGCTTTATACAGTTTTTACATCCACACCAATGGGTATTGAGCTCCATTAAAAAGTCAAAATACACAAAACAGAACAATTACAAGGACACATTTTGTTAAGTTTCATATTACATGCTCCTAGTTATAATATGGATGATTAATCAGTCCAGGTTTTTAAATATATATTTTAATACATTGCTTCAGCTTTTAAATAACCTCCATTTTCTGCACTTCTAACCAAGACCACGGGTTTGGCAAACAGTCTTTACTAAAATTAATCATGTTGTTATTATTATAAAAGTGAGTGTAGTTGCCATGTTTTTTTTTTGAGCATTGATTACATTTGGGTGACTCAGTGGTTAGCACTGTCGCCTCACAACAAGAAGGTTGCTAGTTAGAGTCCCAGCTGGGTCAGTTGGAATTTCTGTTGGCACAGAAATAGGAATAGGAATAGAAATTGGCATAGGAATACAATATGAATGGATATGAATGCCTTTAACCTCATAATACCATAAAAATACAACATAATCAAAGTAACGTTCTGCCCTCATGTGTCAAATGCGGCAATTTTAATGACACTTTGTATTTGGTTGACCTTTTGTACTCTGTATAAGTATATATATATATATATGATATCAATATGAACTCACTGTAATCTTCATCCTCCACTTAATCTCTCTCATCTTAATCCACGTTATTCTGATTGACAGGCGCTCCTAAGAGCCGTCCGGCTAGCATGGACCTACTCCTGCTCCACACCCGCCGCTCCAATTCAGACCTGCGCCAAAGCTCAGGCCGCCAGCTTCCCCGTGTGCCCAACAAACCTGAGAACGAGGAACGTGAACACACCTACTCAGAAGTTGGCCGCCGTGCATCTCCTACGAGTCACCCACCAGATGACGGTCTGTATGAGAGTGTTGGGATAAAAGGGGTGGGGCCTGATAAAGCTCCCCCGCCTCCTGCCCCGACGTCAGCCGTCACGGGCACTCTGCGCCTCACCCACAGCCCGACGGTCAATGGGAATGGCAGAGGTGGAAGCAGAGGAGGTGTGAATGGCGTGAGTCAGGAGGCAGTGACGGCAGAGTACGCCTCCATACGCAAGGTGAAGAAACTGGAGCGCGGCAGGAGGGAGGAAGTGCTGGAGGATGGAGAAAAGGAGCATCAGAGCGTGTCTAGCAGCGAGTCCTCCAGCAGCACCTTGCCAAGGAAAGCAATGGAACCGTTTCACCTACCCAATTTCCCAAAGGTAAACATGACACCGAATTGTTACAGTCAAATTATTAGCTCACCCTGTAGTGGCAAATCTCACAAAAGCTTGGAAAGAGGATCTCGATCTATGGCTGGAGACTTATAGACTGCATTGATTCTACACTGTTAAAAAATGCTGGGTTTCCACTCAATCGAATTTGTGTTTGGGACAACATTAAGTTAACTTATTAGTTTGTACAAATTTAAGTGGATTGAACATAAAACAATTAAGTTGTTCCCCCCAAAACTGTGTTGTTTCAGCTCAATTTAAAAAAGTAGATTGAACAAACAGCAAACGTCATTTTTTTGAGTGTAGGTAACCACCCACAACATGTTTGCAAATATATATATATATATATACACAGGGAGTGCTTTATCAGAGGTCGCCACAACAGAATGAACCACCAATTACTCTGCCATATGTTTTACGCAGCAGATACCCTTCCAGCCACAAACCAGCACTGGGAAACACTCACATTCACATACACACTCATACACTATGGCTAATTTTGTTTACCCAATTCACCCATACCGCTATTCTTTAGACTGTGTGGGAAAGCAGAGCACCCGGTGGAAACCCACGCCAACACGGGGAAAACATGCAAACTCCACACAGAAATGCCAACTGGCCCAGCCGGGACTCAAACCAGCGACCTTCTTGCTGTGAGGCGACAGTGCTAACCACTGAGCCACCATGTTTCATTAAATTAATGCAAAGTATAGCTTTATAAATATACATACTTTTTTTTTAAATCGCAATATTAAAAACATTTGAGGATTTAAGACACTGATGACCATAAATATGGCATCACCACCTAGCAACACCCTAGAAACCACTCAGAATACACAAGCCACCACATACTGTAATTAACCACATACGGTAATAATAATTTACTTAACTCTAAAAACCTCTTAGAAGCCAAGCAGCAGTGACCTAGCAATCACCCGTGAACACTTCGGCAACCATAAAATAACAACAAAAACCGTAAAACCACCAAGCATTTAAACACCACTTAACTCATTTAAACCTCAAAACACGCTTTAGCACCCATCCTGAACATTCCAGTATACCCACAGTAATGCATTAAAACCTTTAAACAACTTAGCAACCACCAAGCAACACCCTAGAAACCACTCAGAATACACTAGCCACCACATACTGCAATTAACCTAAACTACAGTAACTGCAGAGCAACAACCCAGCAAGCACCTAGAACACCCCATCAAGTACGTAGTAATTGACTAAACTTTCAAAACAACTTAGAAACCACACAGCAGTGCCCTAGCAATCACCCATAAACACCACAGCAACCACCAAATAACTTATTCAGAACTAACTCCATGGGGCCAATTGTAGCAATCAATCAGAACACCTCAGCAACCACAAAGTAACACAATAAAAATGGTAGAAACCCCAAGCAACCACATAACTTTTTTTACATTGTAGATGCATAGAAGCACCCTAGCGACCACCTAGCAACACCCTTGAAACACTCAGAACACACTAGCCACCACATTACTCATACACATTACCTAAACTACAGTAACTGCATAGCAACACCCCAACAACCATCTAGAACACCCCTATCAATAACAGTAACTGACTTAACTCTCAAAACTTAAAAGCCACGCAGCAGCGCCCTAGCAATCATCTAGAAACATCCTAGAAACCACCCAGAACACACAAAGCTATCACTGTACTTGCCTAAACTACAGTAGCTGCATAACAACACCCTAGCAACCATCAAAAATAGCCCATCAATGTAGTAAATGACCAAACTAGCACCCTAGCAACAACATAACTCACTTAAACCTCAGAACAACTTAGGAAATGCATAGCGCCACCACAGCAACCACCCATTCATTCATTCATTCATTTTCATTTCGGCTTAGTCCCTTTATTAATCTGGGGTCGCCACAGCGGAATGAACCGCCAACTTATCCAGCATATGTTTTACGCAGCGGATGCCCTTCCAGCTGCAACCCATCTCTGGGAAACATTCATACACACCCATTCACACTCATACACTACGGACAATTTAGCTTACCCAATTCACCTATACCGCATGTCTTTGGACTTGTGGGGGAAACCGGAGCACCCGGAGGAAACCCACGCCAACACAGGGAGAACATGCAAACTCCACACAGAAACGCCAACTGGCGAGGCTCGAACCAGCGACCAGCGACCTTCTTGCTGTGAGGCGAACGTGCTACCCACTGCGCCACTGTGAGGCCCAGCAACCACCCAGTATACCCTAATACCCATATAATAAAGCACTAAACACCCCTCAGAACAGCTTAGCAATGCTTGTCAGTGCCCTAGCAACCAAACAATCAGGTAACTCAACGCCAGCATCTTAATACATTCTAGCATCACCATGGCATGCTCTGCAACACTTTAATTCACTTCAGAAATGTGGCCTTGATAAATAGCAGAGCATGGACGCAAGGTCGTGCATTCAATTTCCTATGGCTGTTGTAGAGTTGTCTGCCATTTGCGCTGATGTAAATAGTGAGTGTTTTGAGTACAGGCGCTGGCAGTGCAGTGTTTTAACCACTAGAGTGTGCTGTTTCATATGGAAATATTCAGACTCGTCCAGGCTGAAGCAACATCTAATGACTAACAGGATGATGGCTTACAGGGGTAAATAATTCACAGTTTTAGAAGTTGAATGTGATTCTGATGTGCTAGTCGATCATTATCGGTCGTTCTTATTTATAAACCCAAATCAAGAAACCTTACTTTGTGACATGAGTTGTTTTAGCAGATACTTGAGTGTATCTTTGTCTATTAGCATTTCACCCATATTCATGTCCGCCTGTCAGCTGATATCTGTTCATGTTGTGTATAGCTGTGGCAAGCCATTTTAACATTTGTTTTATAAAACATTATTATCTATTTTCATGCTAAAAGTACTTGTTTGTATACTATAACTATTCAATTACAATACTAGTACTTATTTGTTGGCTTCTAATGCTTATTCTTTAGGTAGTATTACATTTTTAAAAACAAACTAGTTCTTATTCATAAGATAATACTTCTTATTTATTAAATAATAGTACTTATTCATTATATACGTGGGTCATTTTACTAAAACGATCTCTTTTGGTATGGCAAAAAGTCTATTAATCATTTTCTTTTTTAATATTTAAACTTAGACCACATTATTCATATTTTTGTACATTTGATTAAAGATAACGTACCTTTTTGTCACTGGTGTTTTATGAAATATTATTTCTTGATTTTTTTTTTACTTAGCACATCATCGGAGGTACAGAAAAATAGTGATGATGATAGATGATAGATAATGCATAATAGTGATAGATAATGCAACAAATAAGGAGATAATGTTTTATTTGTTGCCATGGGCACACTCTTCGACAAAAACTCTAGATCACCAAAGCCTTTAGAGAAGTCAACAATACCCAAATTTGGTGTTGATCTGATAAAATCCCTAGGAGGAGTTCGTTAAAATACAATGGAAACTTGGAAACTGCACGTTTTTTGAAAAAGACGTTAAAAATATAATAAACTTATATAAACTTATTTATTTATAATAATAAACTTCCTCTTGAGTATCGGATTTTCGCAATATTTTTTTTACTTGTCTTGAAAATTCTTCTTGATTTAATTTTTTTTTTTTATTTGAGCAAGGAACAAGACAAAAACTCTAAGCACGAAGATCTTTTTGCAGCGAATAAAATGGCCAGACCAGAGTCCTGATCTAAACCTGATTGAAAGTCTCTAGAAAAGCCTAGATGGCAAAGCTATGCCTAAGAAATAGCTACAGTCTGAAAAGACTAAGGAAAAGATGCAACAAATAAGGAGATTATGTTTTATTTGTTTTAATCAGGTTTTGATAAAAGTGATTTAATCATGTTAGTTAATTTCCATATATTTACTATAACAATGGAACTATTTGAAAAGCATTTATGTAAGGATGCAATCCTTTAAAAATGATTATCTTGTCACATGTGTCTCATTTTAATTAACTTGGAGGGGGGAAAGAAACAGAAACAACAGTGACACAAATGAATCACCAGTGAGAAACACAATGATCCTCAGTGGTGTTACCCACAAGAAAAGTAACACCAGTGACCATTTTCACGACAAATGCATTTTACAAAATGTCTGCTGAAAGGTATCTGTCAAAACATGTTGACAGTCATGACATACTTGTTAAATGAAGTAATTAAAAAATTTTACACCAGTGACTCCCAACTAAAAGATTCATATGAAATCATGAGAAAAATATGACAAATTTCTGATAACTGAAAAATGATACCTTTCATTACAATGGGCCTTTCTTCGCAGATCTTCTGGAAATATGATCATAAGTTATGTCAGAGTGATTTTTATTTCAAAATACTATATTTTGTGTAATTTCATTATACTGTATATTTTATAATATTTATTTGTCATATTCATATTTTATGTGTCATTATGTGTCATTTACATCATATTTGATTATTACAGATACATGCAAATAATGCATTTTGAATGGTAGAAAATCAGTTTTGACCTCAAGATAAAGCCCTCTCCTTCTGTACATGGCTGTGGGGACGAGCAATTTTGGAATTTTAACTTTCAAATTATTGACACACAGATTGAATAAATTGTAATAGTTTAAAATACACATTGTTTTATTTTAAACTATAAATTGTACTTTCTAAATTGCAAACCTAAAGAGTATGACTATTAACTATATTATTAACTATTAACTCTATGACTATTAACTATATTATTAACTATTAACTGTATGACTATTAACTGTTTTAGAATACTTAATTAATTACTATACTGTACTCATTTGTTAGATTCTCTTACCAATTTAATAGATACTATTTTATAATTCATTACACATTTGCATGTATTTGTAAAAAAATGTGGGCTGCACGGTGGCACAGTGGGTAGCACGATCGCCTCACAGCAAGAAAGTCGCTGGTTCGAGCGTCGGCTGGGTCAGTTGGCATTTCTGTGTGGAGTTTGCATGTTCTCCCCGTGTTGGCGTGGGTTTCCTCCGGGTGCTCTGGTTTCCCCCACAAGTCCAAAGACATGCGGTATAGGTGAATTGGGTAAGCTAAATTGTCCGTAGTGTATGTGTGTGAATGAGTGTGTGTGGATGTTTCCCAGTGATGGGTTGCAGCTAAAAGGGCATCCACTGCGTAAAACATATGCTGGATAAGTTGGTGGTTCATTCCGCTGTGGCGCGACCCCAGATTAATAAAGGGACTAAGCCGAAAAGAAAAGGAATGAATGAATGTAAAAAATGTAAAGGTAAAGTACCAGCGTGTAATGAAATAGATTGAAGCGTCTAAAAATAAATACTAGTAGCATGAAATATATACAGTGTCAATATGTTTCATAGATTAAATGTTTAAACGGCTTGCCTTATAGTGTGTTTTTGAAGCACACGTCAAATTTGTGTGTGTCCGTTTGTGTGTGTGTCTGCCATTTGTTTGTCGCATGTGGAGATTAAAGTCTTTGTCACATGCAGGTTTGTTGATTAATGTCGTGTTTGCACAGGCCCGGTATTGTTTTCGGTGTACACTTGTGGTTCTGAATTTGGCATACAGTCTGCCTAAATGATGTTTAAGCAAAGGCTAATGATATGTACAGTGTGTGTTTGGCCTGCATTATATCCGAGACTGCATTTTCTTGAGTAAATATGAGCTAAAAGTGAGCATGCGGTGCACTTATGCGGCACATGTGTCACTCTAGTGCTGGATTATGTAAGATGTATTGGAACACTGCCAATGCCCTGCCATGTGTGTCTGTGTGTTGTTGCTTTTTTTAAAGGCAAGACACTGCAGGTGAACAGGGTAAAAAAATTAGCTAACATTTTTTCACTATACTTCCAAAGTTCAATAATTACATTTCAAATTGCAAAAAATAAATAAATAAATTGTATTACAAGTTTTCTGAAATGTAATGGTTAAATATGCAAATGAGACATGTAATTTGCATACAATACTAGTACAAAAATGTGAAGATTGGTAGAGTCGGTTGCAAAATTTGGTAACACTTTACTTGAAGGGGTGTTCATGGCACCTTCATAATCATGACAAGTCTCAGATTTTATGAATGCTTATGACAACTGTCATTAAGTGTGAAAAGTGTGAAATTTTTCTAATTATGTCATTAAGACAACTTCACATAAGCAAATAGATAATCACCTGTCTTTGTCTTGACAACTTGACATTACCAAGGAAACATAACTTGTCATAAATCTGTCATAAACTTGATTGTCATGAGGCCATTATAATTGTCATGAATATTTTTCGGATTACTTTATTTTTCAGCGGAAACAAAATTAATTTGTCATTAAAATTTGAAACTCATTAAAAGTGTCATTATTCCATCAAAACAACGTGTGTAACGTGTGTCATGTCATGATTATAAAGGTTTCATGACAGTCTTATGAACACCCCCTTTGAGTAAAGTGTTATTCAATAATCCGTTTTAGTTGGAAGTACATCAACCAACATAGACTCATTCTGAAAATGAAATCCTGTATACATTTCTGGAGATCGCAAATTATGTAGCCAGAAGTACGTATGGCTGCATTTTGTCTTTGAAACGAATGCTATGGGGCAGTATGACACCGCTCCTTTTCGCGCTTTTGGACGGCTTTCCCACTGTTACCAGTTTGTCCGGTGGCTCGCCATGTACATCGGTGGACTTGAGACGCAGAGAGGAGTTGACCACGACTATGGGGTTCAAATCTGGCAAAGAACGGTTTCAGAAAGCGGGTAAGACAAAAACAGTAAATAAATAAATAAATAAATAAATAAATCCAAAAAAATAAAATAAATAAGTAAATAACAGGGTGAGAATGTGGTAAAATCTGAAAACGTGGTAAAAATCAGGTGAGGGCTTTTCTTTTTTCTGGATTGCTTTTTAAAACTGTCGGTAGGGTTTAGTAAAGTGGGTGGGCAGGTCAATCGGTGCTTCTGAAAACACTATTGGTTGGGTTTAGGGAAGGAGGAGGGTGGGTCAGTCAGTCAGTCAGTCGACAGCGGCCTCTGGCACAAATGGCACTCACGAGAAAATTTTGAGATCTCAAAAAGCGTACACAGCGGCCTCTGGTGGATTCGCGAAAACAAAAACTGCAAAAAAAACGTACCTTCTGGAACATATTTGGCGCTCTCCAGAAGTGTATATAGCGGTACGTTTTCAGAATGAGCCTGGGTCAACATACTGAAATAAAAGTCCCATCAACTTTCGCTTTCACAAGGACTTTAAATAGAAATCTACTGACAAAATTGTATAAAGTGCTACAAAAGAAACACTTAAAATAGTATTTTGAACGTTTTCTTTACATTAGATTGAAAAGGCACTTTATTTGAAAAGGCAAAAACCCCAAAATATCAAAACTGATGTTGGTAGTAGGTTCTTCAAGCAGAGAAATAAATAACAGCAAACACTGTGTCTATTCATGTGCTGGCCATTCATACAGAAGGTGTGTTCCTCTGCTGCTTTAATCATTGACTACACATATATCTGCTCCTGTAATGATCAACTCACTCAACATCTCCATTGCAGAAACAAACAACAATCAGTCCCAGATTATAGGAACTCAAAGCAGCATGACCTCATTTCTTTCATCTGTAGGATGTAGAGATGAACGTTGGAGAACATGCACTGGCCACTGTTTCTAATGGAATGAAAGTGAATGAGGGCTGGGGCTGTCAGGGTGTGTGAAAGTGCTTCACGTGAATCTTGATTCATGTTTGAAGTCACATGAAATGTTTCTGTGCCAAAAAGATTTCATTTGAGATAGTTAAGGTTTATGTATGTTTCATTTATGTAATAGTTTTTGCATTTGGATTTTAATTACATTTTGTATTATAGATTTAATTAATGTTTTTATTGCAGTTTTTTATTATGTTTGGTTAGTAATTTAGTGCTTTGGTGTGTTTCAGTGATTTTTACAGATTTTCTTCTTTATCTTCTTCTTATCATCATTATCATTATTTTAAATTTGACTTTTTATCCCCTTTTATTTGTACAATTTAGGTTTTATTTCTTTTCATTTAGTAATTATAGTGCTACATCTAATTACATTTTTTTATTTGACGTGATTTTGGCATTTTTACTAGGATAATTTATGTGCTTTCCTCATTATCATCATCATCATTAATATTATTAATTTAATATTACTATTAAGCTATTTAGGTTTCATTTCATTTTTGTCTCTTTTTTGGTCTTTTTATTACAATTGTTGAACTTTATTAAAATATTACTGCTGTTTTTATTTCCAGTTAGCTTTTTATATTTCAGTTAGTTCCTATGGAAACATTTTTATTTAAAGATCTTAATCTGATATTTTATATTTTAGCAATTTATATGCACATAGGCAGACAGACAGACAGACAGACAGACAGACAGACAGACAGACAGATAGTCAGACAGTCAAATAGATAGATAGACAGACAGACAGATTGACCAACAGATACATAGATAGATGGATAGATAGACAGACAGACAGACAGACAGACAGACAGA
>CAIGQW010000317.1:9584959-9610516 GCA_903798125.1 Danio choprae | reverse complement strand
CCCACACACACACACACACACACACACACACACAAACACACACACACAAAACAACAACAACCCTGAATTGACTGAACCAGGCCTGCAGATGGGCAGTTTTTAACAGGCCAGCTTCATCCAGGGATCTAAACTGTATTTTCCACCATGCTACAGCAGCCTCTACACTTCAAAATGTTATTTTTCTGAGTTTTTGGCATGTTTTAAATGAAATATCTAAACTGTTTTAAATCAAGATACATTTACTTAAGAATGAATGCATTCAAAGTAAAAAATATTTCTATTTCTCAAATCACATTGTCACAAACTATTTTTCCAGTAGCTTCACTCTAAAAAATGCTGAATTGTTGTAACCCAGCGTTGGGTCCAATGTGGACAAACAGAACTCATAATTTTTTAAATAAACTGAAATGACACTTTTTACCCCAATGGTTGGGTAAAAACAATGTTCTGTTCGTAAAACCAATGTTCTGTTCGTCCACATTTGACCCAATGCTGGATTACAACAATTCAGCATTTTTTAGAGTGAAGTTACTCGAAAAATGTCCACGCACATCAAATTTGTTCTCATACACTATAAAAAATGTCTTGTAACCCAATGTTCGGTGAAATATGGACAGTCTCAACTATTGGGTCAATAAGTGTCATTTAAATTTAACTAAAAAAAATGAACCCAACATTGGGTTTGTCCGTATTTGACTCAGCATTGGTTCATGAAAACCCAGCATTGTTTAAAAATTAAAATATCTTCCCATCGTTCTATATCGACCAATAGCAACTATCCAACAATCAAATCAGCTCTTGAAGAAAAAATGTACCTAAATTCTTCTATAAGAAGCCGTTTCACTCAAATAAATGTCATAATCGGGAAGAAAACACTAGCACAACTAACATTCCATGACAACATTCAGCCACGATCTCATGTGGAAACATAACTATTTGATATGTTGTCAGAAAAGCGTCTAATTCCTACGAATTCATACGATTCATACGATGTGCATAAAAATGTCATTCCCCAACCCCACCGTTAACCCTTCCCCTCATTGCAGGATGAGCAAATTGTACTAAAATCTATTAATAAAATTGTACAGATGAAGACATACTAAATCAAAAAGTTACAAATTGCTGCGACATTGCGTTGCGATATCTCCTATCTTTTTTAATATGTTGTGTTTACTGACGTGAGGGCGGAACAACCTGTCAATCATATGAGATCCACCAATAGCAACAAACTGCAACTATCCAACCATTCAATCAATTCCCGACAATCAAAATTAAGCCCCGCCCGACACATTCATAGTCGTGTTCGAGAAGCCATTTCTCAAACTTCATAAAAACAAAGAATAAAAAAATGAACAACTTCCAATTTGTGCTGACTTAACGAAGTTTCCTTCGCGAATAAATGTATCTCAATTCAAGGAAATTTAGATATTCTAGAAGCAAGCCAAAAAAAAAAACACTGAAGTAAACACGTCATAAGTAGTCAAATACGCATTTTTGCAGTGTAATCATAGGGTTCAAATCACTATAACTGTATGGCTCACTGTAGCAGAGTTTGGATCAGGATGTACACACACACACACACACACACACACACACACACACACACACACACACTGTTGTTCAATCTCACTGCCGTGTGAGTTTTACCTGCACATTGACATAGGGATCACATGAGACGTCAGCTTAACCTTAAACACACCTGACTGGTTCTCTCAGCTGGAGACTGTCAGCCATCACCACAGTGTTAGTTTAGCTTGAAAAAAAACATACAAAACAAATTAACTTCTCCTTTTTTTACACTTTAAACATTTTGTATGAAGTGCGACGATTTAGGTGGTGTACATATGGTATGTGTGGTCGTTTTTTTCAGTACTCACGTAACAGTTACAGTGAGGCTCAGATGGAATCTGCAGATTTTTTTATTTATTATTTGCAATTACGTATCTTGGGCGACACGGTGGCTCAGTGGTTAGCACGGTTCGAGTCCCGGCTGGGTCAGTTGGCATTTCTGTGTTTGCATGTTCTCCCCGTGTTCGCGTGGGTTTCCTCCGGGTGCTTCGGTTTCCCCCACAGTCCAAAAACATGCTGTATAGGTGAATTGAATAAACTAAATTGGCCGTAGTGTATGTATGTGAATGAGAGTGTATGGATGTTTCCCAGTACTGGGTTGCAGCTGGAAGGGCATCCGCTGTGTAAAACATATGCTGGATAAGTTGGCGGTTCATTCCCCTGTGGCGATCCCCGATGAATAAAGGGATTAAGTCAAAGGAAAATTGATGAATGAATGAATTACGTATCTTGAGAAAGAATCTGCAGGGCTATATTTAATGGATTTAAGGTGCATAAATGGAATTTAGGGCAAGCTGGCTAACCAAACGCATTCAAAATTATTATTGCTTTATGATCAAATTCTGAACGGTTTTAGAATTCGTTTTTTAGAAACGTTTTTTTTTTTAAAGTAGAAAGTCTTTTATGCTCACTAACACTGGATTTGAATAATAATACTTCAGCAAATTAGTAATACTGTGAAATAATATTACAATATATAGATCTAGTTTTCTATTTAACTGGATTTTCAGATGTAATGTATTCCTGTGATGGAAAATCTGGCTTTAGTGTCACATGATTCAGCAAAAATCATTCTAATGTGCTTATTTTATAAAAAAAAAAAAAAAAATTCTCATTAAAAAAAAGGTTTGTTGCTTTATATTTAAAAAGAAATATGACTACAAATTTGAAATATTTGAAATAGAGATATTTTACAAAATTGTAAATATATTTACACTGTAAAAAAAAATTACTTGCTGCCTTAAATTTTACGTTAAATAAAATAAAATTTGCAAGTCATTTCAACCTTACATAAAACATCAGTGAAAATTAAGTTGGAACATTATTATTTAGTATCATTGTCATGACTTATTTTTTGATTCATCTAATACAATGTTGATGAATAAAAGTAAAGACTCTGTGACTCTTAATCAGTGTTGGGGGTAACTCGCGTTACGCAATAATACTACTTTTCTAAGTAATGAATAAAGTAACGCGTTACTTAAAAAAATTAAGTAATAATATTTGAGTTACTTTTTTTTTTAAATGTAACTCCAGTTACATTTTAGATTAATTAATTTGCTTTTGAAAAATAATTTGCTGAATTAAAATGATCACAGTGAATCACCCACTCAATAGCCCCTTTCACACAGTGATACCGATAAATATCCAGAAACTTTCGGGAACGACTTTACCGGTAAATCCAAATATGCACTGTTCACACAGGCAAGAACGTACCGGATTTTTTCCGGGAAAGACCATTTACGCATCCATTCCAAAATACTGGTAAATTTTAACATCATTAACCATAAATGAGCTCTAAACGTAAAGGGAGTTGATGGTTTCACTTTTGTTCCCAGAGACGGACCAAAAAAAAACGTTACCATCCGAAGGCAGAGGCACTAACCGCAGCTGAAAACAGCTTTGTTTACACATTTGACTACATCACAAATGCTGATGATATGAAGGAACACTTTCGTATGTCGAGATGTACATTTGAGTGTGTGCTGCAGCTTGTGAGATACTTCTTAAAACGAAAAACTACCGGTGTTGTAGGTTATTCAAAAATCTGACAGACCGGAGCGTTCCTTTACGTGCACGCGCCTCACGCAGTTAAACAGCGGTTTATCGCAAGAATTTTATTGATCATTTCTTCCACAGTTTGCACTAAGAAGGAACATAGAAACATTGCCTAACTAACAAGCAGTAGCTAAATGTGTCTGGAGAAGGATTCAAAGGCGTTTATTTTCATAAACAGCTCGGGTGTGAATGCGTCCGATTGGCCACAGTAGATGTCCCACGTCAGCGCGTTCTAAACGTGAACGCGCTCTTTGCCACAATTTTCCTTCTGCGTTCACACAGAGCAGCATTGCAGTAATGTTATAACTTCGCTTTCCGGAAAATTGTCGGAAAGAATTTACTGGTGTTTTCAAAAAGGGCCCATTCGCACATGATTCCGCAAAAGTCTTTTTGTGTGAAAGGGGCTTGAGAGAATGAGCTCCCCGTGGGAACAGACAGAAACCAAGATGGCAGAGCCTTATATTTCTGAGATGGGAAGTATTCTCATTATTTTGAGCACATGGAAGAAAATGGGATAATTTCAATGGACACTGATTTTACTGAACTAATAAGACAAAAATACAAAAGTAGCAAACAGATTGCTTTAAACTGTCATTAATCTGTATATACGGCATGTATAGCGTCAGGAAGTTCTCAAGGTAACATTATTCTAATCTTTTTTTTTTTATTCTTTTTTTTTTAAAGGTAAATGAAGGTGTAGGTTATACAGTGTGTTGTTAAATGCAGAGCTTCTCTATTTAAATAATAATAAAAAAAAAACCCTGCCAGTTCTGCAAGAGATCAAGCCTCAGGCAGGTATGAAAAAGTAACTCAAAAGTAACGTAACGCATTACTTTCCATAAAAAGTAACTAAGTAATGCAACTAGTTACTTTTTGGGGGGAGTAACCCAATATTGTAATGCATTACATTCAAAAGTAACTTTCCCCAACACTGCTCTTAATGACTTCAGTGGTAGCGTGTATCTAAATATGACAACAAATGCAATAATATATTACATGATATACTTTATATCTTTTTTTTCTGTGGAAAAGGTTTTGTGTGTGCAGATTCCATGTGGGCCTGCTTAAAGGTCACTTTATGGCTGTGTAAGTGCATTAGCTGTTAAATTTCCTTTATTTTTCTTATTCTCTCAAGCATGCCACTTCCGCCCAATCGTTGTACGTTTCCGGTAGTTTTTAGCGATACACCACTCGTTTTTCACAAGATTTGACATACTTTGCAATATTAACAGAACGGAAAGTGGGGATAGAAAAAAACAACAAAACAAGACTGCCTCATCCTAGCTAGTTAACATGTCGATTTCAATGGGCATTGTTAACATCCGAGTATTATGAGGCATTGGTGTGCTGGAACGTTGTGGTGTGAGTAAAGAGGGCAATAAAGGCTTCCAGTTTGGCCCGGGTCCACTCTCGATCCACCGATCTCAGGTCAGCGTGTGCCAGCACTGCTCCCCGGCTCACTGGGCCTCCGGCTGGCTCAGCCCTCCATGAAGATGGTGTCCAAGGAAAACACAGCGCAAGGCTTAGGGTTGCTAGCAAATGTCTTTTGGAAGGACGTCTCATATTCTGGGCCCGTCCGTGTGACTTGATCCTATTGTAAACAATGCCTTTCCCACATGCATTATGGGAGAAAAGAATAGCACGATGAAACAAGGGGCTTGAAATAACACAACTCCGAAAAGCGTGCTTGGTTGATTTTACTACAAGTATACGGAAAAAAGCGATTTTGGGATTTGAGATTTGGGCCAACATGATCAGCTCAGGGATGGATAGATAAAGAGTTCATTAAGGATAAACAAACCAAGATACTGTCCATGTCACATACACAACCTCCAGTGAGAAACGTTGGGTTTTAATATATACATATATAAATATACATAGTAAAGATGAAAGATTTTTACGGCACTCTATTTTCTTATAAAATTGACTCCACTCGTAGCGACGTGTTCCAAAAGCTACTATCACTGCCATTCACGTGTTGTGTTCAAGTAGGCTTAGACTATTTCCTTGCTTGCGATGCATGCTACTGCGCTTTTATTTCGTCTTTAACCTCTCAGATATATTGTATAATTCATACCCGTGCCTCACGCTGTAAGACATAGTGCCAAAAAAAATACAGGTCACCAAATGGGACGCCACTGAGAGGTTACGGATCTTCTCAGGGAGCACAAAGCACATATCTGGTCCAGATCTGGTCCAAAATTGGGGTAAAGTTGGTTTTATATTCGCACTTTATGACTTTCTTCTTAATAATATAACTTCGGTAATGTATTCTAAATAGGGAAATCATATTAGCAGCCAATGACTATCAAAGTGCAACATTGATCACAGTCAATTAAATGGTGCTAATGTTGTTTCTTACATTCTTACATGCGATTTCACACCGAATATTCAAAGTAGCATGTCACAAGTTGTCACAGTTCAAAAATGAACAAATGTGCAAACATAAAACCAACTTGACCTCAATTCGTCCAAAACGGCAGGGATCTGGTCGTAGAGCAACTCCCCGCTGTTATTAACTTGTGTCCTTGACGCTTGCCATATTGAGGGAGGAAGTGTGCTCCACTTTAGCTTTGGCTTTGCGGTTCCTTTCTGTCCTTCTAGCACAGGGCTCGCTTTGTATTGTGGGGTGGATCTGCGTTTTTGATGTTGTCGCTTCTGAGAGGGAGAACCAATGGTCCAGTCCTGCGCATTGTTTTAGTGGAAAACAAGACTTTCAGGGTGTGACTTGTACAGATTGCACAAGGGTTTATTGGTTTTTCCTGACAATGCTCGTTCTTTTAAAAGAGGCTGAGAAATGACATGCCCGAAGTATATAATATTTATGTGTAAATAAAATATCTAATAAACTCCATCTGCTTGCATTCAACTGACGTTTACCGATGCCGTGACGCTTCACCCAACAGAAACGGACGTTCTCCCGTAACGAGACAGACCAAATCGCATGTACATAGAGCATAGTGCAATGCAACATAAGTATATTATGATTATTAAAAAAGAAACGCTCTGGTGTTGATGTTTTAAAGAAAGGTTTCTACTTCTGCCGTGTAGGTTGTATGTTGTGAAGTGTGTGCGTAATAGTAACACTGCTTCCCCAGCATATGTCCTTGGCTTAATTGAGTTTATGTGTGGTCCACCCAAAAAGTGTAACACAGAGTATGGTGTGTAAAAAAACAAACAAAAAAAACAAACAACCTTAAAATCTGTTTAGTAATATTCTGTGCAAAAAGATTGTAATGTTTTTTCTATACAACAAAAAAAGTCATTCGTATAAATATTTGTTTTTACTTTTTTAATAAAGTTGCACCTTATGACTGTTGTGTGTTTATGTATTATGTAGACATGTACCTTTACTGTTATAATAAGGACTTAAAATGCATTTTGTTTTGAAAACATTAGATCTTTGAAAGTTGTGGATATCTGTTGTATAAACACAAATAGGGCTTTGCATACTATCCTAGATCATTCTAAACCCTGGGTTAGATGGATCCCTGAGTTATCTTGCTATTTGGGTTAACAATGAATCCAGGAGTTTCATAAACTGCTGTTTCACACTTTAGGGTCTTATGACAGGCCCGTAGCCAGCCTGGTGAAAGGAGTGGTTCTTTTTTTCTTAAAAAGTGGACCTTTTTGCAGTTATACGCCTCATTTCCTATTTAATTGTAAGTTTAAATAGGTTGCGTTTTAGTGACATTTTAAGCACTAGTTTTTGCTGGATTAGCTTGTCGGGTGGCCATCATAACCGTGCTTTTTGATGTAACAAAAACATTTTCTAAAGATTTAGAATATGAGAACAATACTTATTTTTTTAAACACAAATTTATTACATAATATATCATTAGGAATTGATTAAATTAAACACTAGCCTATTGTCATTTATTAGGCAAACAGACTGACCAGCACCTTCAGCTTTCCTCAGTCACGCTGAAGCGACAGCTAACACAGGATTCTGCGTGGTCTTAAAGCCTTCGATGGATTATTTTCACTATTTAGGATGACATAACAGTCAAAATAGTACATGAGCTCATGTATAGGACAGATTCTCGAACCACTCGAACCGCCCCTGGCACGGGTGTAAATCCTGGGGGCTGGGACTGGGGGGGTGCGGACATGGACGTTCCATATTAAAAGAAGTTTTTGTCCTAACCAACACCTCGAATTAAAACGGCTTCTATTTCTCACAGGTGAACAACATAAAAATATGACAATGATCACCTCAGGTAAACCTCATGTGCTTTATTCGGTGTTAAATGCTAACAATGTGAGTTTGAATGCCATTTTACATGACATTTATTGCCATACTACTGAAAGCAGCAGCAGATAGTTCACCTCACATCTTGAAAATAAAATAAACCAATTGAAACTTTAGAACTAAACACATATGAGTGATTCAGCATGTACATTTAACAATGTTAAAGAGTAGTGATGTAACAGAACACAAATCTCACGGTTTGGATCACATTACGGTTTTTGAGAAACGGATCGGACCATTTTCCTCTCTGCGATCGTAACAAATGTTGGATCAACCTACAAAAAGTTATTAATCTGTGGGTCACATGCGTTCCGAACTGTGGGTTGTGATCCGTTACACCCCTATTAAAGAGGGTTAATATGTATTAAATAGATTATAAACCTTACTATTTCATGAGTGAGTGCATATTTTGTGCTTATGAATAGCTGTATCTTTCGTCTGGTGCAAACAGCCAAATTGCTTATCACTGCGCATCTCGTCACGAAGCTTGTTGTTAGGACACGCGGTTACAATGTAACCTGCTCACCTAATTTTTACGTTTGTAATATTTGTTTTATTTGCTAATTAATAACCTCATGTGGAACTGAATTCGTCTCATTTCGGAGTCTGCTACTGTCCACTGGATGTCGCATTTCGGTCACGGGGGCATGCTTTCAGAGCCTTTCTGAATGAATGAAGGAATGAAATACGCGGTTTTCCACCAAGGCAACCAAGGAAATATAATTGGCTAAAGTAGCAGTGGGCAGGTTAAAATGACCAAAACAAAGACAGCGTTCCGGCACGGAAAACACGTTCAAAGCAGAATATCTGACTTCAGCATTGTTTTTCAGATAAACAAGAATGTTCACTTGGCATGTTTCTTAAATATCTGCAAACATATTATGGTATTTTTATGCTTTATAAGAGTCAAAAACTTACATACAGCACCTTTATGTGTCTTAATTAACGTGGACCCTTCTGGACATATACATTTATATATGTACAATTTGACTATTATTTGTGTCCCCTTCAAAAGTTGCTCATGAGAACATTTTATATTTATTGTCCTCCCCTACTGTTAAATGAAATTTACGCCCATGCCGCCTGGCTGCAGGCCTGTACGTTGACAGAATTTTTGAGTGAACTATCACTTTAACCCTGGGTTTTGTTTTATGCTTGTAATTTAGAACCTGGGTTAGCACCACTTTTTACAAACGGTCAGTGATGGAAAGTGTACTGAAAAAACTTACTCAGGTAAAAGTACCATTACTTGCCCAAAAATGTAGTGCAAGTAGAGTAAAAGTATCTGTTGTAAATATTACTCAAAGTATGAGTAAAAAGTAGTCCTTTTTAAAAGTTCTCAAGAGTTGTGAGTATTACACTGTGAAAGTCTGACGCGTTTACATGCAGTTTGTGCATGTGTGTGAAAACGTAACATTCTGTAGTCCATTTAGTGATTGTTTAAGGACATTCCAGACATCATCCATTAGACAGCGATCATCTTTTCATCAGTGACATGCAGTCTAAACAGTCTCCGGGTCGTTGCATGTGATGATTTTGGACATCTTTCTGGATACTGAACTAAACTCTAAAATCTGGACTTTACTTGAACTTGTTAAGCTGCTTTGACACAATCTACATTGTAAAAAGCGCTATATAAATAAACTTGAATTGAATTGAATTGAATACTTTTAATGCTTCCAAAAGGTTTGCTGCATTTACGAAGTGTCCATGTCTTATGTTTTTTCTGTATGATGCAATTTAGTTTCTATGTGTGATTTGATTGGACAGGAATCACAGGACTGATTTGTCTACTTTAGCCAATCCCCATAGACAAGAAAAAATAAAGTAGTGACTGCAGGTTGAAGGAAAATAGTGGAGTAAAAGTCCCGATACAGCACTAAAAATGTACTCATGAGAGAGTTTTAAGTTTTAAAACTACCTAGTAAATTACAACTCCTGAGAAAACCTACTCTATTACCGTCATTTGAGTGTTTGTAATTTGTTACTTTACACCACTGCATGTGGTTATGGCTGAAAGCAGTTGACAGTATATGAGGATAAGCATATAGTGCCAATATGTAAACAGAATCAAGATTGCTTTCCTCCAATCTAATATTATAATTAATAAATATATATATATAATTAATATTTATCATAAACATGATAAATAAGAAAAACTATGTTAACCCAGGGTTTTGGATTGTACTGCGTGAAACATCAATGTGTGAATACCTACCCAGAATTATTTATCAACCCCAGATAAATTATGAGCAGTGTAAAATGTGACATGAGCTATATACGTATACCAGTATATTGTTTACCCAAAGTTTAAAACGATCCAGGATTTACTATTTGATGTTAAAATGCCCTTTTATGTTGATAAACCTAGGGTTAACTTTCCTTTTTTGCATACTTGCAGTGTCACTGATAGGACAAATGCATCACATGACCTCTTTACTAAAATGCTCTGGCATTTCACATCCTCATATTTCCTCAAGTTTATCCTGAATGGATATTTTAGACTAAATGTAAGAAGGAAACTGTCTCTTCTCCACTCCAATTGTCACATTTTCTGCCACTATTTGACATGTTCCACATTTTTTTTCCCTTAAAATGATTAATGTGTTGTATTTCCATTCTACAAAGCAGCTGAGGCATGTGTTTGGCTGATGTTGCGAAGAATCTAATAACAGTTTAACACCACATCATTTCACACTTTATACATTTAGGGTCACAGTGCAGTTATCAATGCAAACCCAATGCTAACGCTCCACTTAAATGAATAGTTCACCAAAAACTTTATAAAGCTTTTAAAAAGCACTTTTATAAAGCTTTTAAACACAGTTGTGTGGAAACAGTGTGTGATTATAGCCAGCCTTTAATGATAAACATTTATTAATTCTATTTCTTTATAATCACACTTCATAAAAACACTTTGATTGACATTCTGCATTTGTACATGTCTTTAGATGGGGAAAGTGCCAACCATCAGCATAGCATTCTCTCCCGTTATTATTAGCATCGTTAGCATGATCTCTCCCACATTAGCATAGACAGCCCTGAGTGAGAAGCAGCCATCCATTATGAGGGTTTTTAGTCTGCCGCTATGCTGACACACAGGTGTTCATAGCTCAACCCTCTTTTGAAAAGAGCACGTCTCATCTCATTCGAACTTAAAGTGACAACAGTTAAAACAAACTGGATCAAAACCTAAAAGGGGCTAAAAAGTTTGAAAAGTTATAGAAAGTTATTTGTGTGGTATTTTGAGCTGAAACTTCACATACACACTCTGGGGACATCAGAGACTTATTTTACATCTTGTAAAAAGGGGCATAACAGGTTCCCTTTAAGCAGGATTTCATTAAAAGCAGTGCAAACCATGCTTCTCAATTACAAGTGTGAAACACTCCTTTACCTAAAGCTACGAGTGGCATTTAGAACAACAATAAACCAGGGTTTTAGGTAAGTGCTTTTAAAATAGTGAATATATTGCACAAGCCCAGAATTTTCCATAAAATAAGGCTTTTACGTTTGATATTGTTAACCCTGGTTCATTCTAATCTAAACCAGTGGGTAAACAATATCCTGGGTTATCTTGCTTCAGGGTTCAATTTAGCCAGGTTAACAATTAATCCTGGGTATTCATAAATTGCTGTTTTACACTTTACAACCCTAAATCCTGGGTTAACATCTATATTTGAGGTGTCTGTGTCATTGTGCACATGCCTGGTGTAAATTAAAGGAATAGTTCGGCCAACATTTTAAATTTACTCACTCCAGTGGTTTAAACCTTTAATGAGTTTCTTTCATCTGGTAAACACAAAGGAGTATATTTTGAGGAATGTTGGAAACCAGTAGCATATGACATGTAGTAAGAAAAAAAGTCAGTTAAGTCCTACCAGTTTTTAACATTCTTCAAAATATCTTGTTTTGTGTTCAGCGGAAGAAAGAAACTCAAAGAGGAAGAATGAGAAGGCTAAATGATGACAGAATGTACACATTTTTGGTGAACTATCAATTTAAATCAACGAATAAATTTTTTTTTTTAATTTACACTGTGTCGGTTTTTGAAAACCATAATATGTTTGCTCGGACAAGCCGCTTAACTGCTGCTCATCTGGTTTTTCATAAAGTTCAATCTGACAGGTTTGAAATGTGCCTGAATCCCCTGTACATACGGGCTGATAGGCCAACCAGCAAACCAGTTTAGGCTGGTTTGAGCTTCTTTTTTTTTCATCAGGGAAGCTCACATGAACACTGCTTGAACAAAATCCCATCATGTTCGTATTCTTATGCATTCGACGAGAGTGACTTACATAATGATTTTGTTCGCCACACCGACACATAAACCTAGAAATAGATTCTTTTGAGAAAGTGCGTCAATTTTTACCGGTGTTTTTTTTTCTTCTTCTCTCTTCCTCTGTCTGTACCGGCCGGCAAACCATCGAGACACACCTCCTAAACTCTCGAAAAAAAACCAATCCGACGTTTCCTGAACAGCCAATCAGCTGCAGCGCAGTGATGGCCGCGTGCCTAAATAGAATGTTTATGTACTGCGAGAGCCAATCGGAATCAATGAGGGGCGGGCCCCGGTAGATCTCGCCTGGCTGCACGCGCAGGATAGAGTGGGCGTGGCGTCGGGCGAGAGAGAAAAGCAAAACAATCATTTTTATCCCCTTTACCGGCTGCTTTTAGGGTCCGTAGTGAAATACACTCTCAGCAGGGAGTCGTAGTTCACACAACATTGTTAAATGCATCTTATCCCGCTCTGCACTAAAATCTACCGACAGCTGGTGATTTTGCTTTAGTTGTATTTCATCCAGGTCGAAAATGACTTCCAAGCGCCTTCTCGAGCAGCAGCGAGCCGGCGACAGCACGCCCGAGGGGGGCTGCACCGGCCAGCGAGAGCTTGTCACTGGAAAAGCGTTCAAAACAAACGCGACGCTGCACGAAGGCGCTATTAGGAATCTTAGCAAGGAAATCTCTCAAAATGGACATTATCATACCTCAACGAGGCACTACATTCATAAAAAAGTAAGTGAGGCATGTTCATTTGAAGTTTGCATTTTTTACTTTGACAGTTCTCTGCATGTATACGCCAAATCAGATCGGAAGTGCTTGTGATGCACTTGGTAGCTCAGCTTTTCGAGCAAAAATCTCAAGTTTGCATGGAGTAATTAGCTTGCGAAGTATTGCAGATGAAGAAGTTTTGCAGTATGCGTTAATGTAGCGAGGCGGTAACAGTATTGCACGTAGTTTAAGATGGCGACTTAACTTGCATGTTCAAAGTTTAAACGAAAAAAAAACTGGGCTGGTACATTTAACCGACCTCCCCCTCCCCCATGGTGTGTCTAACGCGAGCTAAAGCCGGTGTATGTTTGTGGAGGGGTTTATTTGTACAGGAGCACCGCTTGTTTTTCCTCTCAGCGGCGCATGAGGACTTTCTAGGATATTTTTATAACCGAAAAGAAGTGTTCCCATACGCGACATAAGTAAAAGTTGCATTACGATGTTAACAGTTTTGTTACGCTCGATTTGTGGGTGAAGTAACAACAGCTGCTTTCGAAGTGTGAGCGAACTGTTCAGTTGAATGTGGCTTGGTTTGGTGAGTGTAGGAGTGCGCGACACGCCCCTTTCATGATGACGCGGCACTGATGAGCGAGCATGCACTTGACCGGTGTGTGTGCGCGTGCGTGTGTGCGCGCGCGCGCCTATATGCATGGTTGCATTGGTGTGGGACGTGCGTGCATTTCATTTAAAACTGTCAGGAAGTGTGATGACATATTTAGGGTTATTTAATATGCTTTTAGATAAGGGTTGGCCAAACTCGATCCTGGAGGGCCGGTGTCCTGCAGATTTTAGCTCCAACTTGCCTCAACACACCTACACGGATGTTTTTAGAAAGCTTAGTAAGGGCTTGATTAGCTAGCCCCAGGTGTGTCCGATTGGGGTTGGAACTAAACTTTGCAGGACACCGGCCCTCCAGGACCGAGTTTGGGCACCCCTATTTTAGATAAAATCATGAAATGATTAATAACACACTATTTATAAGACAGTCCAGAAAGGGTGATATTATCAACTTCACCGGATGCATAATTAATAATAAAAAAAAGAAGTTCAATTTTAATATGAGATTTTACTACTTTCAGTTTGAGGTAATGTAGTTGTTTCTTTTTTTTGGATAAATTTGTTGTTGGATAAATGTGACCCTGGACCACAAAATCGTATCCTTTTTTATTATTATTGAGGATTGTGCATCACCTGAAAGCTCAACAAATACGCTGTCCATTGATGTATGTTTTATTAGGATATATACTATTTGAAAGTGGAATCTGAGGTACAAAAATACCTCAATATTGAGAAATCTGCCTTTAAAGTTGAACAAATGAAGTAAGTTTAAAATAAGATAAAATGATGGGTTTTTAGCAATGCACATTAATAATAAAAATGCACTTTATATATATTTACTATGGGAAATTTACAAAATGTGTTGATGGAAGATGATTGTTACATAATATTTGAATAATTTTTGGAATTTAAAAAAATAAATAAACCATTTTGGGTGACACGGTGGCTCAGTGGTTTGCGCTGTCACCTCACAGCAAAAAGGTAGCTGGTTTGAGTCCCGGCTGGGTCAGTTGGCATTTCTGTGTGGAGTTTGCATGTTCTCCCTGTGTTTGCGTGGGTTTTCTCCGGGTGCTCCGGTTTCCCCCACAGTCCAAAGACATGCGGTATAGGTGAATTGAATAAACTAAATTGGTCGTACTGTGTGCATGTGAGAGTGTATGGGTGTTTCCCAGTACTGGGTTTCAGCTGGAAGGGCATCCGCCATGTAAAACATATGCTGGATAAGTTGGCGGTTCATTCCGCTGTGGTGAGCCCTGATAAATAAGGGACTAAGCTAAAGGAAAATGAAAAAATAAATAATTTTGAATCTTACAGTGTATGTTTGGCTATTTTAATAAGACCGGTTCTGTGCTCCAGGCTATGTATTTAGGTCAGAGGTGATTGTTTGAATGTTTAATAATGTATTATTATATTGTATATTTAAAAAAGGAATATTATGTAATTGTGTCGGGGACGGGACGGTGGCTCAGTGGTTGTAGCACTGTCGCCTCACAGCAAGAAGGTCGCTGGTTCGAGTCCCGGCTGGGCCAGATGGTGGCTCAGTGGTTGTAGAACTGTTGCCTCACAGCAAGAAGGTCACTGGTTTGAGTCCCGGCTAGGCCAGTTAGCATTTCTGTGTGGAGGTTGTGCATGCGCTATAGGTGAATTGGATAAACTAAATTGGCCACAGTGTATGGGTTCTGTGTGAATGTGAGAGTGTGTGTGTGTTTCCCAGTACTGGGTTGCGGCTGGAAGGGCATTCGCTGCATAAAACATAAGTTGAAATAGTTGGCTCTTGGCAGTTCATTCCGCTGTGGAGATCCCTGATATATAAAGAACTAAGCCAAAGGAAAATGAATGAATGAATGTACTTGTGTCCCTGTGAAATCGGTTGTTTTTATAAAATTCTATATTTTTAATTCTGTTATTTCTGTTTTAATTATTTTTCTGACATCATTTCAATGGTTAAAATACATTTTAGTAATTTTAAAAAAGGAAAATAAGGACAATTAATTTAACCTCAAAAACTTTTTTTTGATTTAACAAAGTTTAACAAAACCTAAATATAAGTTATTATAATAGTTTGCTGAGGCCCCCTGCTTGACAACCACTGGCTTAGATTTATTTAAAGCGCCAGTTCTTCTTTTCCAAGAAAATTAACCTAAAGCATTAATGACTCGACAATCCAAATGTTTGTTCAACAAAACACTCATGAAAGAGAATATCCCTAAAAACACCTGTTACCAAATAGTGAAAGCAAATGATGATTCACGTTTGGCTTTTAAAATAAGGAACAAGCCCTTCAACTTGTCAGTGTTTCAAGAGGTCAACAGAGAGAAAAAAAAAACTATTTGTCAAACAATTTCTTAAAGTATTAAATTAACTCTCCATTTATTTTGGAAATAGGCTAATTTTACAAGTCAGCTAGTTCGGATAAAATAGGATAATTATTGAAGCACAAATTCTTTTGAGTGAGATGCTAACGGTCTAATCTGATTCAATGATTTATGACATCTCTCGTTTTATGGCTTCAGTTTGCATGTGGCAGAGAGGAGGAGGAGCCGAGTTCAGGTGGGGTCCTTAAACATGGCTGCCCTGCTCATCGCCTGGTCCTCAATGGCATCAGACTACAAGACCAAACCCCCATAGAGGTTCGGAGCCCAGTGAGAGGCCCTGGAGAGCCAGCCTGTCGTCTGCCATCTCCTGAAACGCCGCATCCGCACACATCCTCCATCATCCCCGTCCCACACGACAGGTCAGTCCTGATGGACTCATTTTATCACTGCAGAGAGATTTGAAGAGACGGATTGAGTTTGGGTGTTATGGAAGTTTTTATATTGGCACATATATAGTGTGAGATTAAATTTCTGTTGTATGTACTTTTAGTTGAATACTAGTATCTTAAAAAATATCTAGTTAAATATTATGTACTGTCATCATGGCAAAGATAAAAGAAAATCTGTTATTAGAAATGAGTTCTTAAAACTATTATGTTTAGAAACGTGTTGAAAAAATCTTCTCTTCGTTAAACAGAAATTGGGTAAAAAAAATATACAGGGGGGCTAATAATATATATATATATATATATATATATATATATATATATATTATCTTTAGTTTACCAACGTTTCATAATTCATTATTCAAAATTTCACATATAATAATATTAATAATAATAAACTTTAATTTATATAGTGCCTTTAAAAGAAGCATCTCAAATTACTTTACATATTAAAAGTATATTAAAATGAAAATATTCAAAGATACAAACAAGAACACATGCACAAAAGACAAAGCAATTACAATAAAATCAAAGAAATATTAAAAATCATATTTAAAACACTTCTCACTTAACATTATGTATAAAACTATAATATAAAATGTACAGTTTAAGTACATATGTGACCCTGGATCTATAAAACAGTCATAAGGGTCAATATTAAGGGTCAATTTTTCCATTGATATACAGTATACTTTAAGATAGAACAATATTTGGTATATAACTATTTGAATATCTAGAATATCTGAGGGGTCAAAAAATTTAACTTTTGAGAAAATCTACTTTGCACATGTCCAGATTAAGTTCTTAACAATTCATATTACTAATTAAAAGTTTTGAAATTTTTAAAGTGGGCAATTTAGAAAAAAATGGCTTCATGGAAGATTAATATTCTAAAGATATTTTTCGGCATAAAAAAAATCTATCATCTTGGCTCATGCAATGCATTCTTGGCTATTCCTACTGTAAATACTTTAGTATGATTAGCAATTTTTGTTCATATTTTTGGAACATCAAAAATCCAATCTTAAAGTCACTATAATGTAATATTTAATCGTCATAATTAAATACAAAATGAAGGTAATAACTGAAAATTATTGAAAAACTTTTTGACATTTTTTTTGAGCGCGATGCTAACGGTCTAATCTGAATCAATGATTTGTGCTAAGCTAAGCTAAAAGCGCTACTGCCAAACCCGGAGATCGACTGAATGGATTCAAACATGGTAAAACTCAACACTTTTACTCTAGGGGAGTTGTAAAATGTAAAATGTTTCTTTTAAACATCATAAAAACATGATCTTAATAATAAAGTGAAACTAATATTGCTATTTGATTGAAACCAAACTGAATAATTGTTTCGATCTCTTTGTACACACGCTAACCGGTAAAGCAGAATGACATTTCTCGTTTTATGACATTTACAAAAAATGTCCACTGCAACAAGGTCCACTTTTTAATCAAAATAAACAAAATACACCCCTTTCACCAGGCTTGCTACGTGCCTGTATACACTTTATAAAGAATGCGTGGGTGTGTCCAAACTTCTGAATGGTTGTGCAGTTTGTTATTCACATGCATCAGAGAAAGTAGACCTGTGTTCAATTCAAGCATACTTAAGATAAACATGAGAGACATGCCTTACATAAGTCATCATAGATCTCACTTGTACTTCCATTGATATGATTGTTTTTTTTACTACGCTTCTTGGCACAGCATGGAATGAAATGTTGCCTGATCAGACAAGTTTTTATCTGTTTAGTGGCTAAACTGTTGTCCCGTTTGCCTGAGAAAGTATATTTGCATGTAGTTGCTTACAAGCCTCATTAGTGATCTGCATTAACATGAATTCTTACATCATTCTTGAGACAGCATTTTACGCTTCTGTGGATTTTTCACCGCTAACGTGACCTTTAGCATACCAGAGGCTGATAGTAATGTGATGGCAGAGGATGGTTGGTGTGGAGGAGACAGACGGGCCGCTTGGTCAGCGCTTAGTGTTTATGCAACCTTAGTTTTTGGCGTGTTTATAAGGAATGTCTGATCAAATGTAGGATTCTGTCCTTCTCGCTGTTTATCTGTCGTTTTCATTTCCATTTGTTGACTTTTGCACTCTCATTCTTTTATTCTCATCTTTTTTCTTATTTTTTTTAATATGATGTCATCACAAATACATCTGTGTTCATACAATGTTCTCTTTTTGATAAAAAGATGTGATTTTATTTTCGTAGTCTTTAATGCGCTATTGTTTACAGTTGAAATGAAAATTATTAGCCCTCCTTTGAAATTTAAATACTTTTAAATATTTCCCAAGTGCTGTTTAACTGAGCGAGGACATTTTCAGTGCTTCCTATAATATTTTTTCTTCTGGAGAAAGTCTCATTTTGTTTAGTTTGGCTAAAATACATGCAGTTTTAAAACTATTTTTAAGGTCAATATTATTAGCCTCCTTAAGAAATATATATATATTTCTGTTGTCTACAGAACAAACCACTGTTGTCCAATCACTTACCTAATTACCCTAACTTACCAAGTTAATAAATTAACCTAGACCTATTATGCCTCTCTTTAGAAGATGTATAATAAGTCTTTGATGTCTCTAGAGTGTGTATGTGAAGTTTCAGCTCAAAATACCCCACAAATAATTTTTTATAACTTTTTTAAACTGCCCCTTTTGAGCTTTGATCCTAATTGTGCCGTTTAGTTGACTGTCGCTTTAAATTCAAATGACATTGTGCTCCACACCTTTAAAAAAAAAAAAGAGGGCGGAGCTACAAATGCCCATGTGTCAGCATTGTGGCAGATTTAAAAACAAGACTAACGTCCTATGCTAATGAGGGAGAGATCATCACTAATGGGCGGGGCTTTCACCCTCTGATGACATGGGAGAATTTCAATTAAAGTGTTTCTGCAGACAAGTGGGGTTATATTCACAGACTGTTGCCACACAACTGTGTTTAAACCCTTTATGAATGGGATTTTTGCATAATAGGTCCCCTATAATTGCACTTTAAGGTGATTGCTAGTATCTTGCAAAATAACTAGTAAAATATTATGTACTGCCGTCATGGCAAAGACAAAAGAAATTAGTTATTAAAACTATTATGTTTAAAAATGTGTTGAAAAAAATCTCTCTGTTAAATAGTTAAATATTTGGAAAAAAAACAGTGAAGGGCTCAACTGTAAATCATAGCACATTTCAGATGAAAAAAAAATCTATCTTGACTTGTTTTTTTATTGACAATAGAACATTGTATTTTGGGGTTATCTGTACAGTGCAAAAGCAGCTTAGGGTATGTTCATATTGACGTTTGATTAAAATCAACGCTAGTTTGATCGTTATGTTTATTTGAATAAATGTAAGTGCTCCAAACTGAGCCTTGGTGTACACCAAAAAACACTAATTAAACTTTAATGGACCCCACCAAATAAAGCAAGACAACGGAAATACAAATATGAACAAGGCACAGTCTTTTCATTTTAAAACGCATGAAGTTTTGTTGCAGTTACACCTGGTTTCCACGCTACTCTAGCATCTTTGACCTGCGAAGCATTTCGAAAATGCTAAAGATCTTGGTTCGTAAACACTGGTGTTCTGTTTCAATATAGACGTACTGAAACGCAGACTTTTGAAAATGGAGGCATGGCTATCCACAATCATTCTGATTGGTCTTCTGGACTATTGTGTATTGTTCCTTGATTTGTCAAGTCCTGATCATGTGACCATTACACAACCAGTGGACCACAAGTACTGATGCTGGCACAATATGCATATGCCCAGTGAACATGAATGGTCACATATCATGCATTTTAGGCTGTAAAGTGTGAACAGAGATGGCTTTTCTGAAACAATAAAACACCAATCTGGACGAGAAGCATTTTCATTTGGAAACTATTTTAAAACAAAAAGGCACCAGTGTAAACATCACCTAAGATACATTTTCATGAATCTAATCACAAGTGGATGACACTAAATACATGTGTAAATAGGGTCTAAAATGTTTTAAGCTTGTCCACTCTCAAGCACTTCCAGAGGTACACTGTAAAAAAAAAAATCTGTTAATAACAGTTCTGTATTTTGTGATTTACAAGTGTTTTCCGTTTATTTATGGTTGTGAATTGCATTTTGGGATCTGGATCTCTGCTCTGTCGACTTTTGATGTTGAAATTCAACTCTACAGTTTAACAAAGAGACTTTTATTGACATTTTAGTTGTTCTAAATAATATAATGTATAAGGTCTAATATATAGAGAAGTAAATCTGTAAAATAGCAGAAAAATGTCTTGGCAGTTTATTACAAGGTTTTTGTAGCACAATATACAACACCAACCCAGACAATATATCACTTTAAACTATTAGCAATGTTAATAAAAGTCACGTTTTCAAATTTTTTAAGGTAAAAACCTTGTTGGAAGAAAGATCAAGGTTCCTTAATGCAATTCAAAAGCATAAATAAACGGGGAAAATAACTGCTAATAGGTTAGGGTTTGATTTTACACATTTGGTTTGATTCCACACTAGTGCAAATGCTTGTGTGGTTGAATGCATTCAAACGTCTACAATATTGTGTACAATGTAGGGCTACTGGTTGGTTGTTTTTCATTTGTGAATGAAGTGATGAAATGTGTCTGACACCAACGTGTCTAACTGTTTCTTTTCTCTCAGCGATACAGATTTGACCTGGTGTGACTTTTAGCGAGGTGTGGTTTATTTAAGGGAGAAAGTCAAACAGTTTTTTTGGGGACATATTGCCAGTCCATTCCATGTTGATTATCAAATTGGATGGAGGCTTTGGCTGAAAGGTGTTTAGGTGAAAATGTCATCTGTTGTGGTATATGCAACTATAACCAGCAATTCGAAATAGTTACTTTCGAGTCAAACTGGGCGGATGTTATTCAGACTGTGAATTGACAAGGCAGTTGTGTGTGTTTAACTAAAAGTGCTGATACGGCAGGCTCAGGCAAATTACTTTGACTTTATTTACAATGAGGCTTTTATAATGCTCACAGAGGAGTTTATGACTTAGTACTTTAGCACACATTCATATAGTCACTTTTAAACAGGTTTCCTGAACTCTCTCCTTGTTTGCCATTGGTCATCTAAAAAGACGACCCCTCCCCCAAACTCACGCTATTGGTTGAGCTGTTGCTGTATCTTGTGCTAGACCTTAAACAAACAAAGCTGTTTCTTTTTGATAGCACCACAGATTTAAACTGTTAAAGATTTAATGAAAAAGAAGTCAAGACAACAAACATTTTTAGGTTGCTTTAATTTTTATTTTAATAAGTTAAATCAGGTTTCAACAGAACCTTTTAATTTGTACAAAGTTTAACTAATATTTAGAGTCCGTTTGATTGATGTAAGTTGAGATGACCAGAAAAGTGAATTTGATTCAACAAAAAAAATGTAAAGCAGCAAGATTTGTTTTATAGAATAAAGTATTTAAACATTGAAAATGAATACAAAGTTATTTGACTAATTATTATCAATTAATTATTATCAAATTACAGTACAGTGGTCCCTCGCTATAACGCGGTTCACCTTTCGCTGCCGTGTATTTATAAAGTGCAGTTTGACATGCTTTTTTTTTTCTTCTCTTTTTTACAGAACACTGTGTTCTGCGTCCTGATTAGCGCATTGTGTTCTGCATCCTGATTGGCTGTAGACCATTGTCAATCACTCTCCTCCCTGCCGTCTCCTGTACAGTGCAGAATGCGTTCAACTTGCCAAATTTACTTAAATCTTCAATCTCTAGCACCGTGACTTTGAAGTGCTGTTTGCAAGTTTTCTCCATAACAAACCCCACAATGTCGACGAAACATTCTGCACCGTCGAAGGCACCTGCGGTAGCACCCAAAAGGCAGAGGAAGATGCTAAACATCGCACAAAAAGTTAAACTTCTGGACATGCTAAAGGAAGGTAGAAGTTATGCGATTGTAGGGTGCCATTACAGAATAAACGAATTTTCTCAAACAAATGTTCGGGCCTGAAAACAGGAGTTCTTTGGTTTTATTCTATAATACTAGACTAATATTTCTACGAAGGTTTGAACTTTGAGAGTGTTTAAATGAGAGAAAAGTGTGAAAATGTTAAGGCCTGTCTGAGAAAAGTGTATAAAGTGTCTAGTGAGGGGTTTTACAGCCTTAAAATATCTATAATAATTGTAAAAAATAAAGCTGACTACTTCACGTATTTCGCCTATTACGGGTTGTTTTAGAACGTAACTCCTGCGATTTAACAAGGGACCACTGTACAGTACATTTACAATCACAACATTTTTAAAAATAGTTTTTTTTTAATCGTTTTAACGTATTCTTTTGTCAATGACACACTTCAGTAATAAGCGTACAGCTACAGTTGCCGCTTTGTTTTTGTGCATTATATCAAAGTGGCCTGGATTTTAATTTTAAATGATACCTGGAGCTCACCCTCCCTAAGGGTTTGTAAATTTATGCAAAACTCTCAGATATGCAGGCAAATCACTCTTCGCTCCATTGCAGTGTTACAGTGAGAAAAGCTGATGTTTGTCAGATAAACCCAAAACAAGCTCTGCCTGTCGTATTTTATGACCCCCGCCCAACCCCCGCCAACCCCATAACTCTTTTTATTCACCTGCGGCTCTCTTTCCCCTGCTTTACATCTGTCAAATTGCCGTCTTTTATGTGTGTTTGTATGTGCTTGGCAAGTGTCTTAGGGTTTATGGCCCAAAAGCTTTAGAGAGACGAAATTACAGCACATAGCCGAATCCTTTTTTAATTATTATTACATGCATAAATGTTCAATTTATTGAACTGTGATGGTCAAATCAAAGAGAAAGCGAGAGAATGAAAGCTCTTAAAAAGTGTTAATTGGCCCTTCTGTAATTTAAGGCCTTAAAAAGATATTAATACAGCAGAATTTGAGGCATTAAATGTAGCGTCCACTGCAAAAAAAAGTCTTCCGCTGTATTTTGGTTTGTAAATATCTAAACATCCTTCAAGATACATTTCCTTTGTTCTTCTTCTTTTTTAAAAGTATTTTTTTTGATTATATTGCTTTCTGAGAAATTGAACAAAGTTAAGGCTGAAACTGAAACATCTTAAGTAGAATTAAGTTAAATATTGAATTAAGTCCATTTTTAAAAATCCATAAACATATTAGTTCATTTAAATTTTTGACCGGTTTATTTTTTTTATTTTTTAGTTTCACTGGAATAAAACGAGACTTAAATCATGTAATTTTGCTTTTCAAGTTAATGCTGCTTAATTTAAGAATTTGCACTACAAAACGAGACAGAAATAAAGGCGAAAAGCATGCTTTTTTCAATGTTCTTATAAGGTACAAAACAAGTTATTTTCATTGTAGTATTATTTAGGTTATTCAAACATTAAGCTATTTTTTTGTAAAATGTATTTAAGTAATAGAGATCAGTAGAAAGTTGTATTTTCATACACCGTGTGTCAACTCTGTGAGCAGTGAGCATGTTCCCTTCAAATAATGAATAAAATGTAAATAAATTAGCTTTAAAAGGTCTTAGATGTAACTTGTTAAAAACTTGTCAAACCTATTAGAAGATTAACATCACAAAAGCGGTTTTATATGTACACTTAATATTAAATGCAAGGAAAGTGTCTACTTTAAGTTTTCAAATAGCTGAAAATAAAATAGTGTATGTGTGTGAGAGTGTATGGATGTTTCCCAGTACTGGGTTGCAGCTGGAAGGGCATTCACTGTGTAAAACATATGCTGGATAAGTTGGCGGTTCATTCCGCTGTGGTGACCCCTGGTGAATAAAGGGACTAAGCCGAGGGAAAATGAATGAATAATAATAATAATAATAGTAGTAGTAGTAGTAGTAGTAGTAGTAGTAGTAGTAGTAATAATAAAATAAATAAACTCATTTTGTTACATTCAGTTTTGCAGGGAGTTTATATAGACATTTTACACACTAGAACATGAAAGAATGAAAATAAAAGGAGGCAGATAGTCTTTTTACCACTCTAGAGTGCTTATTTTAGACAATAATCATAGTGACAATACATGTAAATCAGCTTTTTCACTGGTTATGTCAATTACTTGCATAAGAATTTTTTACATTTATATACTTTAAATGATTTAGTGTACTTTAATATGCCATCAAAATATTCTTCTCTCCAAAAAAAATTTTGGCATTTAAACTATTGTTACACTGAACAGCATTTTAGTGAGCCTCATCTGTAAATCACGATCTTAAAAAATAGAGAGAGAAAAAATCTAATTAAATAGAGCAATTATTATGCTTGGTGAACCTCATAATTGTAATCTGGCACATTATAGATTCACACATGACTATAGCAATGTAACGCACTGAGCAAATACTACTGAGCTTGTGCTTGCATGTGTTTAGGAGATAAAGACTGGTGACCGTGCACTTCTCCAACAGCTTTACACACATTAGTCTCTCATTGACATGTCCAGGCTTGCCTGAGAAATCAGTCAGTAGGCTCTGCTTTACACCACAGCTGATAGCTCACGCTGTCGGCAGGTCTGCACTTGAGTCTATTCTTCTTTTATCAGCGTTCATCTAAAGTAAACGCGCAGACAAAAGTCAAGGTGGCAGGTAGAAAGTCCAGTCTGTTGAAGCCCTTGCATTTTGAAATTTCTGTGTTGTGTGTCAGCTTGATATGATTTGATACAATTTCTATTGTATTAGTTGCAAATAGAGTTATTCAAACCTTAAGCAATTTTTTTTAAAAATGTATACATTTTAAATACTTGAATTGAAGTACTTAAATTTATTGAAGTATTAGAGATCAGTAGAAAGTTGTATTTTTAAACACTGAAGTGTCTACTTAATTTGTGTTTTTAATAAATGTATGTTTAGTGAACGTATTGTAAATAATTATTCAAAAAGTAGTGTTGGGCAAAAATGAATCGCAGACAAAATAAGCGTTTGTTTTGACAATTTTACTGTGTATATTATGCACTGTAAAAAATGATATGGCATAAAGTAATAAAAACAAATGTTTGATGTTAATGAGTCTATCAGGTTTCAACTCAATTTTTTGAGTTTGAACAAAGTTCAACTTAATATTTTTAGTCAGTTGGACTGATGTAAGTTGAGATGACTGAAAGTTCCGTTGATTAAAACAAAAATAGGCAGCAAGATTTTTTACAGTGTGTATGTCTGTGTATATAAATTCACACAGGCATGGATATATTAGAGAAAACGTTTAGTTATATTTAGTTATAAAATATACGTGTGTATATGATACAAATGATATATAAATCTAAATATCTATGTAACAAATTTGTTTTTTTATAGTTTTGCTTCTATGTATGTATGTATGTT
>CAIGQW010000317.1:9550255-9569527 GCA_903798125.1 Danio choprae | reverse complement strand
GAGACCGGCTGCGATCAATCATATCATGTGCTCCTCTCAAAATTAGTTTGTGAAACTTCACTTAGTTTTAAAAACAGCGTTTTAGAAAGAAAAAAATTCATGTCCACACTGCCGTTTTAGAAAAGATCTCCGTCCCCACTACACCGCTGAAAACGCACATCACGTGACCATACACACACTCTGGCAAGCACTGCAGCATATGCGGAGGTCTGAGCTCCAGTCAGTCAGCGGGTGCTTTGAGCACACCTCCCCAGGTGAGAGCAGCACACGCCGAACAGTTAATCAAGGATATACGCTGGATCTCATCTCACTATAGTTGTTAAACGTGATATTTAAATAATCTTGTCTCTATCTAACGACTCTTCTGTCTTTTGAATCTATTACTTGTTCTCAGGTGATGTGTTTTGGCTGAGCGCAAAGATAAGTTAATATATTAATTTATTTAACCACGTACACTGATTCTACACATTTGACTCATTGCTTGCCTTTATTTCCTATATTGTAGAAACTTATTGTACGTTATACTTTTATAATGGCCATTATTGATTATTAAAACTGATATTCAGCAAAAGAGACAGGGTATGTTTCATATTTTTCTATGAAAATGAAAGGAGACAGTTATGTTATAGACTTCGTTTTGTTATAAATATGCATACAGTGAAGATGACGGTCATATAAATATAGCTACACGATACCTTAACATTTTTGGTGTCTCATTCATTCATTTTCTTTTCGCCTTAGTCCCTTTATTAATCTGGGGTCGCCACAGCGGAATGAACCACCAACTTATCCAGCATATGTTTTACACAGCCGATGCCCTTCCAGCTACAACCCATCACTGGGAAACACCCATACACACTCATTCACACACATACACTATGGACAATTTAGCTTACCCAATTCACCTATAGCGCATGTCTTTGGACTTGTGGGGTAAACCGGAGAACCCGTAGGAAAAACCCACACGAACATGGGGAGAACATGCATACTTCACACAGAAATGCCAACTGACTCAGCCGAGGCTCAAACCAGCGACCTTCTTGCTGTGAGGTGATCGTGCTACTCACTGTGCCACCGTGACTCCCCATTTTTGGTGTCTGTTAAGTTATTAATATCAAAATAAAAATAGGCAGTTCCTTATGTCAAGTTTTCATTTTATTGTTAAGATGAAACAACATAACCAGGGTGATGTGAATGACGTTATAAAGTACACTGTTCCCTTTGAAAATTTACCCGACGTGTCCTCGGGAGTTTGTATTCAATATCAAACTTGTGGAGTCTGAACTTACAAGGAAACTTACTCTGTGCACTTAATATTAAGAAAAAGCCCCAATCAGGTAGCACGAATGTCTGCAGCCACCCCTCCGTTTTCAGATGTCTTCATTTTCCCCCATCCACACTGACTCAGAGCAGCAGCATTTTAAAATGAAAATGGCCTCTTCATCGTTTCCAAAACGCTCCGTTTTCGGGGCTCAAAAACTCTGGGGGTAGTGTGGACGGAAGGCGTAACCGTAGCAAAACGTATGTGTTTTAAAACTGAAACGTATTAGTGTAAATGGGCCCTTGTTTTCTTCTACTGCAGCAAATTCCATTGTTCTTTTTGATATTTGGGTGCCAAGTTTTATTTAGGAAGTGACGATTTTGTTCTCTTGGACTAACTGAATGAAAACAATGCTTTATTTGCAAATTTTTTATGCGATAGCCCAGTTTTGTGCATAATTAGCATCTTTTGATAGAAACTTAGCTATTGTTGTTGACTGATTAACATGCCTCATTCACATTCACATCACATCTTCTCTGTGTAATTAATTACTTAAAGCAATATCAGCTTTTTCTCTGCGATCATTACAAAATAAGGATCAATCTACAAGTAAAAAAAAAAAAAATTAATCCACATGTCACGTGGGTCATAATCTGCATGGATCAACTGCGATCCGTTGCGATCAGATCCTAGTTTTCTCTGATCAAGTGGTGTTTAAAATATTCCTATTTATCCTTACAAAGTGAGCCTATTATGTGCATGTGTGGATAACTCTACTGATTTTACTGCTCCCCGTCCAGCTGTAAATTATACTATGATTCTTGGCCTTGGATTGAAGTGCAGGAACTGGAGGAAAGCACCGCTGAGGCTCTCTCTCTCTCTCGCTTCTTTACCATTCACACACCCACATCTTACATAACCTTTTTCTGTCATAGTTGAAAGCATTTTCAAGCTTTTCTTGGGAATAAATGGCAGCCTGCTCTGACTTCTAAGAACAGCTGGATCTCAACAGTACCTATTCTGTCAATCCCCTTTTTTCCAGATGAATTGGTCACACCTCCAGTCAGTTTAGTTTTTTTATGACACTCAGAAAATCATTTGCACTTTGATATGTTTAGTCTTCAGTAGATATTGTAGAAAATGGATGAGATTCTTCTATTTCGCCCTCAACGCTGCACTGACCCAGTGGCCCTTACACATTGCTCCTGGTCATGGCACCAGATCTAGCGTAAATCCCAACAGTATGAGAGTGCCGTTCCAGGATCAAGGCCGCTTTGCTGTCTTACACTGTTCTCATTCACCCAAACCCACACACTCGCACAAAGATTACTTTAATCCTTGTGAAATAATATCTGCTCTCAAAAGCAATCTTCACTGATATAAAGCAGCAAAAACACACTTTGATAATATGACAGACATTCTAGGTGTCGGTGCATTTTCTAATATTCTCTTTGGTTTAAGATGTACTCTGAAGCAATATCCATGCTTAAAATGAATTCAGGATTGGAATTTAAGTCCTGTATATTGACTAATAATTGACATGGGATTTCTTGCAGTGGATAAACTGCTTTGTCAGCACAATTTGCTGCATATTTATGACAAGAAATCTTTCTTTAAACAATCAAAGAAACAAATAAACAAAAAAATAAATAAATTGGGATAGCATTGATACCTTAAAATGGAGAGTCAGTAGAGTAAATTTTTTATTTAACATTAAAAGTAAGCATGAAACAACTCTATTAAGATGCACATCTAAGTCCAGGAAAAAAAAAATTTATGTTATCCATATGATTTGCTTCCCTAATTTAATTGTGGTGTGTGGCCTGACTTGAGGCTTGTCGTAGTCTTTTTTTTTTTTTTTTTTTTTTTTTTAATATCCATCTTGTGGTGTCACCATGATTATTTTATGCTTTCCAATGGAGTCTGAACATCCCATATACCCAGTATTTTGGACCCAATTTGCACTCCCTGTGATCCGAGCTGCATGGCCTTGTCACAACAGATTTTTTTGTTCTCAGTTGTATGGTATAATCTGGACTGTTTTACTACTTACACTACTTACAGTGCCTACCAGATTTGGGCTTAATTTCCACCGTCCAGTGAGTAAGTGTCCTTTTTATCCAGAAAAAAAATACAAATCTTCCAAATCTGTGGTGTCATAACAATTAAGTAATTGCTAATCGAGTTGAAGGCTTTTCGATCCCTATAATTTTTGACCCAATTTGTGACCAAAAAAAAAAGTCTTCATTGTGTGGCGTCATTGCGATTTTTTTGCGCTCATTTTTAACCCCTAATACCTGTCTTTAACCCCTTATACAATGTTTAACCCCTAATACAATAGTTAATAAAAGTGAGTGAGCTGCACCAACCAGACCCTAGTTTGTCCTAAATCTTTCTCAAATTTCCCCAAAAAAAGTCCGTTAAAGGGTTAGTTCACCCATTACTCACCCACATGTCATTAAAAATCCCTGAGACCTTCGTTCATCTTCAGAACACAAATTAAGTTATTTTAGATTCTGAGAGCTCTGGAATATTCTGAAGCAACAAGAATACTTTTGTGCGCACATAAAACAAAAATAATGATCTCAGTTCACTCATTAGCACACAGCCCTTGTGTAAATGTGCACCCTATACTGACACAGAAGAGACTCACAGAAGCGTTTTTTTTGTGTTTTTTGAATAAAGTAATTGTATTTGTTTTATGCACGCACAAAAGTATTCTCGTAACTTGATAACATTTCGATCGAACCGCTGAAGGCACATGGACAGTATAGCGGCGTCCAATTATGGGAGAGATAGCTGCGTTCATGACTCCTTCTGTGATTGACATTAAGGAAGGTCTTCACAAGTTTGATTTATTTAGAATGTATCATATAAAGACAATGCACATCATACGTTGAAATACGGTCAACAGAAAGTTGGTCCGCCGCTCACCCGTTCCTACAAACAAACAGATTGTCAGGTAGAATAAAGGAAACGGAAGTGATCACCAGTGAACCCGAATAGCCAATAAGCAATAAAAAAAAATTATTAATGCTCCTACAGACAGTTTTGAGGATGTTTTTTGGTATTTGTCTGGACTTTGAACAAATCGGGACCATTGGTGTCTATGGAGGATGAGGGAGCTCTCTGATTTAATCTTACATAACTTAATTTGTGTTCCAAAGATAAGGTCTGAGAGTGAATAAATAATGAAATAAATTTCATTATTAAGCCTGTGGTCACACTACAGTTTGAGCTTGCAAAATTCTGTCGCACGGCGCTGCGGGCGTAAAAGGGACGGGATTAAACAAGATGATTAGACGTAAAAAAGTGAGCGATTTCGCCATAGTTTACATTTCTGTACATAGAGGTCATGTTTTGATCTTCTGTTGGTTTCACGCAATCACGCGATGCGATTTCGTAGGTTAAAGTTTACCAAGCTTGAACTTTACAACACAACGACATGCGAAACTTGTTGCACGACCTTGCGTTTCCGGTCTGCCGCATTCGCATGCATATGAATGGAAATCTGTGGGGCGGAAAGTGCAGTGTAACCATGCCTTTAGGTGAACTAACCCTTTAAACTCAGCTGACAGTATTTGTGGCATAATTATCACCAAAAAATTTACCTCTGATGTCCCTCGTTTTCTAAAAAAGAAAAAGAAGAAGAAGCAAACTTGATGGAAGTGTAAATGAATTTGGTTATTAAATGTGGTAATTATGCCACAAATGCTCTCGGTTGAGTCTAACACACACAAAACTCTGTGTATTCCTTCTTTTGTTGGTTCTGTTAGCATTGAATGTTGCGCTAACTCAGCACTGACCCCCTCACCTTTAAGACCAGGCAGGCCATTGTATAGTTTTGGAACAAGTCCGGGTGGTTTTGCTGGTTTCCGCTTTCACTGTTTGCTTTATCTCCTGCCTGTGTGCATTTGCTATAAACATCAGACTGCTGTCTTGTGATCCCAGCAAACTACATTATGCACACAAGACATTTAAATACTTTTTTTTTTTTTTTCTTGGGCTCTGCTGAGTTCCTAGAAAACGTTAGCGGTCTTTACGGGCACACCCAAGACTATGGATTTAGGGAAGCTGAGTCGCAACGGTTTTGCCTGAACCACGGGGTCTTAAAATAAAACACTGGAGTGAAGCTTGACCACACTGCAGCGTGAATTGGATTGAGGGTCAGGGTCTACTGTGTAGGTTGGCCAATCCATAAATGAAGAACATGAAACCATCTAGTGTTTACTAAAACCTACCAACTCAAACGTAGAGTTTCAATCATCTATTCAGCTTTAATTTGTCTCGGAACCACATCACAAGACCATTTTAACCCGATATGACATGAGTTAGTGTCTGGGCTACAACTTCACATGTGAAGTTGCTCAGGGAAAAGGTCGAAGAAACACATCTCGGGTGCAAATCTGATTAAGTTGGTGTGGTTTCTCTCAGCTGTTGATTCAGCAGGGCTTGGCTACTCACTATGATTACTCGCCCCCATCATCTGATTTGCCACAGTATTATGGGATTACAATGGCTGAGAGGGCAGTCTGGATTTACATATAGTCAGTGAGCAATAATCATTGACCCAACTTTAGGATTTGTTGTACGGACCAAGGTCGGATCCAATCACGTCAGGTCACTGAGCTTACTATGATGTCAAAAATAAAGTTGCTTTGTTAGTAAATAGATATTAACCTAATAGATATTAGACAATATTTTTTGGGTCATTTAACCCTTGTGTCGTGTTCACATCCCGCCCCTTACTTTAGTGTTCCCGGTCAAAATTGTTTTAACTGCTCTTATATTAGCACAAAAAGCTTTTTTCACCATCACATTTTTATTCAACAGTCTTTAGCTGTGAACAATGCCTCAAAGTAGTGTTTAACGTGAATTTATAGAATTAGACATAAAATAACTGCAGTGAAAATACAAATAGGCACTGAAAATATATTACAAAATTAACAATAAATGACAGAAATCAAAACACTTTGTTTCGTTACTAATAGACAGCTCGCTAAAATAACTATCACAGGGTCTGACCAAAGAAACAGAAATTTTGATCCATCTGAATGATTTATCAACCAGCAAAGCACAAACAAAACGGTATGCTTTCCTGTGTATTGAGTGCTCGAATTTTCATTCAGTCCCTCAATTGTACTATATTAGTGTACTAATATAGGGAATAGTGACTGAGGGTATAGACGGTGAGCCTGGACACAGAACTAGCACTAGTTATATTTTGGTCATTTTTGAGCGAGATGCTAATGGTCTAATTCAATAAAATAATTGATGCTAAGCTAAGCTGAAAGTGCTCCTGCTACACCCAGAGATAGGATGAATGAAGAATGAAAGAAAGAAAGAAAGAAAGAAAGAAAGGAAGGAAGTAAGGAACACACAGATGGGTTCACATAACAGACACTTGTCTAGTCTGTGTGAAGATATGATACATTGTTTTATCAGGAAGTTGATTCATGTTGGAGGATCCAACGCTATCTCACAGAAGTTTATAACTTATTGATTTAGCGGCTAATCCGTATGAATTCGTACGATCTCATTCATACAATTTAATACAATTTGCTTATCCCCAATGACGGTTGAGTTTAGGGGTGGGGTTGGGGGCCACGCCTCCTTTTAAAAAGCGTACATTTTCATACGACTGAACTTTTAGCCACTAAACTGACAAAATGTAAAACATGCTACCCACTATCCACCTGACAAAATTCATTCATTAATTTTCCTTCGGCTTAGTCCCTTTATTCATTAGGGGTCGCCACAACTTATCCAGCATATATTTTACACAGCGGATGCCTTTCCATCTGCAACCCAGTACTGGAAAACATCCATACGCTCTCATTCACACACATACACTACGGCCAATATAGTTTATTTAATTCACCTAAAGCGCATGTGTTTGGACTCTGGGGGAAACCGGAGCACCCGGAGGAAACCCACGCCAACAAGGGGAGAACGTGCAAACTCCACACAGAAATGTCAACTGATCCAGCCGGGACTTGAACCAGCGACCTTCTTGCTGTGAGGCGACAGTGCTAACCACTGAGCCATGGTGTGTGGATCATAACTTTTTGAATACATGATAATATGTCATATATAACAGCAGTAAATATTCACCATATTTGTTTTTTGGTGAGGTATCAAAACTGTCAAGAAGCATTTAATGTTCAGTTATGTTGGTTGCTGATACTTTTGGTGTTGGTTGGATTCCAATATGGTTTTTTCCCAGCGTGTTGCATTATTAATGAGTTTCTGTGTTAATAATCCTGTGATATTATTGGGAAATCCCTTCTGGAAATGTTTGAAAAGCACATTTGGGACTTTTTTATTGCGACCCAGGATGAATGTGGGGATTTTTGGTTCCCTAATTTTTGTACATTACATATATACTGCTAACTTTCACTGGGAAAAAATCCCCAGATTTAGGTATGCAATGACTGTACTAACAATAATTTGAAAAAATCCAGATGACTTTCCCTCTAGAAGCCCGACTTCATCATGATATTCAATATTCAGTCACTCAGGACTGAAATCAAGTTCAAGTCAAGTCAAGTTGAGCTTAATTGTCATTCCGCTACATGTGTGGACATACAGTGGAACGAAATGTCATGTCTCACAGGACCACGTGCGAAATAAATAAAATAATCATAAATATGAAAACAACACTGTATGTAAGAGCTTTTTTAACCTACAGAACTAACATACTGGAGCGGTAATCTAACTATACTAACTATACTTTAAATACTTAAACTATACACACATAACCTAAAACAGTCTACACTGCTAGACTTCCATACCATATAAATTCTATACAGTTCTATATAGTTCACTACTGTAAAATGCACTGCATTTTGGGTAGTTTAAACACTTTTACAGTAACCTACTGCATATTGTATTCTACTGTAATCAAAGCAATCAAGTACTGCTACTGTAGTTACAGACAAAAATTAGACAGTTAATGAAAAAATTTATCACAAAATGTATTTAAAATAGATTGTTGAATGAAAATTACTTTTGTAAACCATTTTAAATAGATATAATAACAAAATAAATTATAAAAATACTGTAGGACATGATCTCGTCACTTAAATTCAATAGTAAATACTAAAAATGAAGGTTTTGTGCTGCTAGTGTAAAATGTAAATACATTTCAATAAAAGTGCTGTAAAAATTGCCGTACTGTAAAATTCAAATATGGCACAGGGCATTTTACCATAAAAAGAAGTTGCGGTAAGGCTATTTTACTGTAAAATTAAATTGCGTATGGCCCTGCTTTTGTAAAAACACATTAACGGGTATGTTACTGTAAAAAGGCAGTTGTGGTAACTTGCTGGCCACAGTGCTGCCAGTAAGTTAGCGCAAAAATACAATAAAATGTCTAAGTTTTATAGTGTATGCTAGTACTTTTACATAAGACAGAACAATATTGTGCAAGATATTGTGCAAAAGATGTATTTAAGGTTGAAGAAAACAAATAGTGCAACATGATTTGAGGCATTCACAAGTAAACATTGTTTTTCTTATTGAGTCCTTGTAAGGTGGAGTTTAAGTAAAGTGTCTGGTGCATATAGAGAGAGAGTGTTTTTACAGTTGGTTTGTCAAGCCCACTCACCTGTGTGAAGCACACTCAGAATGCGCAATGTTTTATCTAGATATATGAAGTGATTTGTAAGACGGTGTCTGTTGCAAATCTGCAAACTGGTGTAAGTCTCTGGGAACGTGTCAGAGTGTGTTTTCAACAGGTGGTTTGTCAAGCCCGCTCACCTGTGTCAGGCAAATATCTTGTGTTTTCATATAGTTCTGTCATCATCAAGTCCTCTGCACTTCCTTAAACTGAGCAATGATCTAAATCTGGATAATCAGGCAGATTTCAGATTTCAAAGAGAATTATATTTCAAAGAGAATTATTGCATTATACATAACCTTCTTGAACACAAGATTTTGAGTATGCTGTTCATTATACACTCTTGAAAAATGTTTTGTAGTGGCATTGATGATTCCACAAAGACTCTGAAGAAAAAACATAAAAAAAGAAACAATTCAGTTTAAGTTTCTGATTACTGATTTATACTTCTGCGTCGAGTGATCGGCGTGACCCATGGTGCCTGCCTTGCATTTATACTTCTGCGTGCTGTTTGTGTTGCTCTGCAATAACACTTCAGAAACACTAGCTGGCAGTAGGTTTTTATTGTTCCTCTGTGTTGAGTTTCTTCGCGGGTGTATTGTTTTTTCTGAATGCTGCCTTAATGTACAAGTAGCTAAAACTCGCTCATTCGGAGACAGGAGCCGGTGGATGTGCAACAACTTTATTCATAAGGTAAACACAAAACATTTCTATCTGAAGCTCCTTCACAGGACTCGACACTTGTAAACAATCACTCCATCGGGCTCACGGCTCTCAGCACCGGCCACGCTCGTCACCGCTACCAAGTCGACCAACTACAGAGCTTGTGTTGCGTGTCGTTGCGATGTGTAGTCACATTTTTTTAGAGGTATGCGTCAGCGTCAGCCACGGCGAGGGGACTGCGCGAAAGCTGCACCGGACCATACACTTAAGGAAATGTTATTCAAGGGTGCAATGAAATGGTTTTTTTTTGGAGATCAAAAATATTCTATGGCATTGTTGCAAAAAAAAAGAAACAAAAACAGAAAAAAAGGATTTGGAAACTTAAAAAAAATCTGTCATGATTTATGAACCCTCAACTTGTTCCACACCTATTTAAGTTTCTTTCTTCTGTGAAACACACACACAAAATATTTTTGAAGAAATGCGTTCCCTATTGGCTTTCATGGTTTTATAGTTGTTGTTTTTTACTTCTGCAAGTCAAAGGCTACCACACTGTAAAAAAATGTCGGGTTCCACACAATCGATTTCTGTTGGGGTAACATGAAAGAATTAAATTAACTGACAAATAACTCCAAGATGTATGATGTGTTCTTCATTCAACAGTTGTAAATCGTCTATTTTCTCCCTTCTTTGAATCAAATAAATACCGATCTCCGGGCAAAATCCACAAAAAATCCACTTGGATGCTTGTTACTGGTATAACGAAATGCATTTAAAGCAATTATTCATTGAAACCAAATGAATGATTGGCAGAGACGTTCAGCTGTGTGTTTTGTGTGCATACAGAAAGGCTTCATGTTGATGTTTTTGTATCTTATATTTAGTGCAGAGCTGTATTTACTGTGTGTACATTTCAGCATAATTGTGTAGTTCAGGGAAGGAAGGGATATAGTAAGGGAAGGGAAGTGAAAGAGAAAAGGCCTGCGTATGAAATAAAGCGAAATGAACATGTCCCACTGGAGAAAAACTGAGCTTTAGTTTCTTAGAAACTGAGCTTTGGTTCTCAGGGCCTGATGCCACAGCTATCTGAAGCCTTTTTGAGGCCCCCCTTTTTCTTTTTGTGTTATTTTTAAAATATGTACAGGCCTTTTTCTCTTCCCCCATTTGATTCACACATGAAACGATTCATAGCAAGCGCTTCGGTTATGCTGCAAAACTGTGGGAAAATCACGCATTTTGGTTTTTGTGATATATGAGGACTCTCCATAGGCGTAATGTATTTTGTACTGTAAAACCCACTTATTATTTGGACTTACCCTACCCCTAAACCCAACCCTCACAGGAAACATTGAATGTAAAATTGCAGATTTTGAATGTGGAAAAAACTGTTAAATACAGTCTTAAATTACAAGGACCCAAAGCATGTCCTCATAAACCATCTCAGCATTGTACAACCTAGGTCATTCCCATGTCATTATACAAATTTGTGTCCTCATAAACAACACACACACACACACACACACACACACACACACACACACACACACACACACACACACACACACACACACACACACACACACACCATTTGTTTTGTTTCTGTGACAATTTTTGAAAGTTAAAAGACCAAAATGACTTTTTAAAGTTTTGAATTATGAGGACATGTGCTTATAAACCAACTTAAAATTGTCATACCAAGGTTATTACCATATTATTATACCCCCATTTGATTCACACATGAAACAATTCATACCAAATACTTGTGGCAAAAACTCACATAGGTGCCAAATTTTGAACGTGAATAAACCCTGTTAAATACAGTTTTAAATGACAAGGACTTAACACATGTCCTCATAAACCATTTCAACATTGTAAAACCTAGGTCATTCCCATGTCATTCTACGAATTAGTGTCCTCAAACCACACAATCAAGCACACACACATACACACACATTTGTTGGAAACACAGGAAACCTGTGACAAATTTTGAATGCCAAAAGACCAAAATGATTTTTAAGTGTTTTGAATTACAAGGACGTGTCCTGATAAATCAACTTAAAAAAATTTATGCCAAGGTTATAAACATGTCATTATACAAATTTGCATACATAATCAAGTACACACACACACACACACACACACACACACACACACACACACAACAAAAAAGTGGCCTAAAAGTAACTTTTGCTCCATATTTCAAGCCTTTAAAAATCACAAGTTGCTCAAAACTATGTCACACCTGTTTACATCTCAGTTGCCATTTCTGGTAAATGACAGATGTCAGACTTGGCTTAGTAAATTAACAGATCATATTAAATTCCATCAAAGCACTTTAAATATATATCAACATACTGCCAATGCAGTCATGCCGCATTACAGCAAGAAACAGCATACATGAGTTTACGTTATAAGTAAGGCTGGAGTGTAGGCGTGAGCAGTGATTTATCTAATAGCTTGTTGTGGTAAATGTAGATGACGCATATCTTAATGTGTTCACTGTCAATAGTGTTCATTTGCTTACCTTCTGTGCATTGTATGTGCATATTTATGATTTAGCTTGCTACAGTGTTTGTTACTCAAAGTAAGTCGAATCACAACAATATAATAGAAACGTTTAAATTATAATACAGGCTAATTGAAGCATCAAATTGGATTGCACAATACCCACCCCTAAAATATATAGTTCAAAGTGTCTGACACCACAGTGAACAATGGGACATTTTAGAATTGTGAAATCTTTAAGACAAAGAAACCGAGTGCTGTCTGGTAGTCGTTCACCCCAGTTTGATCTCTCTCTCTCTCTCTCTCTCTCTCTCTCTCTCTCTCTCTCTCTCTGCGGGAAGTGGTCTGTGAGGTTTGCTTAAGGCCTGTTTGTTTGATTAGTTCAGCTGTTTTGTCTCAGATATTTTCATCACTATTTATTCCTGTACTGTGTTTACACACTTGAGCTGTGTCGGCTGGGGATGCTGAGCAGGGCCCCAAATACACATTTAAAGGCAGAATTAGACATGTTCGCATTATTCCCATATGGGTGGATTAAAAAGGGTCTTTTTTTTATTGCGGTCAGATGCTAAAACTGGCACAGAAGTCAGCTATGTTCCTCATTGTTGTATTTTGGGTTCATCCAATTTCCGTATATTTTTCTGTTTTTAAGCGATCACATGTCCTATTTTTTTCTGTGGTGAGAGAAAAAAATGGGGGCTTGAGTATTTTTTTTCTTTGACTTGCAACACTTTAAGCAGCCTAACAACATGCTAAAAGCTGCTTAGCAACAGTTACAATTTCCAATAACCACACAAACAATATTCCAACAAGAAGTTAAAAGATCTTAGTACTAATCTAAAAACCACTAGAAACACACTAACAAACTGACAGGAAATCTTAGCAACAGTCAAAGTCTTCCTACACCCTAGAAACATGGCAACAATTTGAACACATTATCACCAGCGCAAAAACACTATGATGACAACCACTTAAATTGCTGTACCAACTTGATAGCACACTCACTGCCTCCAACAACACCCCAGCAACAAGATAGCAACCTATCAGAACACCTTAGAAACTGCATACCAACACCAATGGCCTCCAACAGCACTTCATAACACTCACTACCTCAACACCCTACAACATGATTACAACCTTTTGGAACGTCTTTGGAACTGGAGAGCAACATTTACAGCTTCCAGCAACACCTAAACAACACAAAAAAAAACGCTAAGAAAACCTTAGTAACTGCACAGCAACACTTACAACCCCCAATGTCACCCTAGCAACATTTTGGAACAATTTGGAATACATTTGCAATGGCATGGCAACAGTTTTAACATCACCATAGCAACATGGTAACAATCAACCAAAAAGCAACTGATTAGCAACACTCATCAGCATCCAACAACACCCTAGCAACATAATATCCCCTCAAAATGCCTTAGAAACTGCATAGCAACATTAACAGCCTCCAACAGCACCCTAGCAACATAACAACATTCCAGAAGACACAAGCAACTGAATAGCAACACTCACAGCCTCTTAACAACACACTAGCAATATGATAATGACTTGTCTGAACACCTTAGCAGCTGCATAGTGACCTAAGCTACTACTTGGCAACACTCACAGCCACCACCAACGCCCTAGAAACATGAAAACCATAAAACCATCTTAGCAACTTTATAATACTCAACACCTTAACGGCCTACATTATGATTACAACCTTACGGAACACCATTGCAACTGCATAGCAACACTTACAGCCTCCAACAACACCGTAGCAACACATAACTTTCCAGAATGCCTAGCAAGACTCACAGCCTCCAAGGTCACCCTAGCAACATCATGCAATTACCTTTGCAACTCCATAGAAAGACTAACAGTTCCAACATCACCATAGCAACATGGTAACAATCACTCAAAACAACCGAGCAACTGAATAGCAACACTCACAACACCCAACAACACCCTAGCAACATAATAGCCATTCAAAATGCCTTAGGAACTGCATAGCAACATTCACAGCCTCCAACAGCACCCTAGCAACATAACAACAGCTCAGAAGACATGAGCAACTATATAGCAACACCCTAGCAGTATGATAATGACCTCTCCGAACACCTTAGCAACTGCATACCAACACTAACAGTTCCAATATCACCCTAGCAACATGGTAAAACTACTCAGAACACATAAGCAGCTGAATGGCAATGCTCACAGCCTCCAACAACACCCAAACAACATGATAGCAATCTCTCAGAACACCTAAGCAACCTTAGCAACACTCACAACTTCTAAAAACACACTATCAATATGATAATGGCCTCTCAGACCACCTGAGCAACCACATAGCCACACTCACAGCCTTCAGCAAACAGTTTGGCAATATGATAATGACCTTAGCAACTGCATACCAACACTAACAGTGCCAACATCACCCTAGCAACATGGTAAAAATTGCTCAGAAAACCTTAGCAACTAAATGGCAACACTCACAGCATTCAACAACACCCTAGCAACATGATAACAATCTCTCAGAACACCTAAGCTACTCCATAACAACACTCACAGTTGCAACATGGTAAAAATCCCCCAGAACACCTGGAAAATGCATAGCAACACTCACAGCCTCCAACAACACCCTAACAACATGATAACAATCTCTCAGAACACCTTAGCAACTCCATAGCAACATTCACAGTTGCAACATCACCCTAACAACATGGTAAACATCTCTCAGAACAACTAGGAGATGCATAGCAACTCAAATCGCCCACAACACCATAGAATATCATTGACCACAACACTACTTTAAATTAAACCCAACCCAACCGTAAACAGACTCTACCGATATGTGAAATTACAATTTAGTCCTTTTATTTGGGCTGCACATGTAGTTCACACGAGCACAGGCGCTCTGAAAAAACAGCCAATGTGGGGTTTCCCCTCGCCCTCAGATGGAAACAAGAAACGCAGAGATGACTTCTTACACAGTTGTCTCTAAGGCCATCAAATATGTTTGCTAAAGCCGGGGATGGGAGTCAGTGCAGAATAATGACAACAACATCACAGAAACTGTGCTTAAGGTCAGGAGGGTGTGACTGCCTGAGCTTCACACTGTTTCAATCAGACCAACTACATTCATTACACTGCATTTCTGCAACTAACCATGGTTGTTTATACACAATTAAACCCTCAGGACTTTATTGTTACCCTTGATGTCATCTGAGTTGTCAAGTAAGGTATATTCGGGTAAGAGCGCCTCCTCTCAGAGGCATTGAATGAGTCTTGTTGTCTTGTTTGCTCTGCATAGTGTGTGTGTTATGAAGAGCTGTTCCTTTGATATTCAGATTCTAATGGAAAACGTTTCTATGTACCGTGTCCACCCAAACACTCATTTAATCGGCCCTCAGTGGAGTCCTCTCCAGCTTTGTTTACGCAACTCGATAGCCTCCATTTTGTTTGGTTTGCTTCAACACTCAAACAACAATGTGTGTCTCCTCGTCCTCGTTCTGCTCAGTCAGCCTGATGATTAAAAACTAGTTTTTTTTAAATAGTTAAAGGTTTTTTTGTACTCACTGTAATTGTTTTTCAGATTTTTATTTTGCAGGCACAGTTGAGAGTGGGGATGTTTTCACTTTAGACATAGTTTCCTTTTAGACTAGTCAAACTAAATTTGGATGTGTGAGGAAGTGGTGTGTTGTTATGCGGGTGTGAACGTCTTTCGATCTGTGTATCTGTTTGTCTATTGTTTTCTGCTGACAACTAATCTGGTTTGCTGGTCTTAGGTTAACTGCTCTGCTAGCCTTTCAGTTTATTTAGTTTTTAATTTTAATTTAACCCTTTGACTGCCGCTCTACCAAACAGCTGACCATGGTTTTACTGTTTTAAATAATAGCTTACACACACAGCATTGTTGGTTTACAAAAGAAAAATCAAACAAACTACTAGACTTAATTTAGGTTTTATTGTAAAAACAAAACAAAACATAACAGGAAAGCATGTTAAATGAGAATTCAATTCAATTCAAGTTTATTTATATAGCGCTTTTTACAATGTAGATTGTGTCAAAGCAGCTTAACATGTTCTGGTAAAGTCCAGATTTTAGAGTTTAGTTCAGTGTGGTTTAAGTTTCTCTGCTGAAAGTTCAAATACTGAAGAGCAACTCCACTGAAGCGCAGCTCCACAAGTCCCGATCCGAGCAGGCCAGTGGCAACAGTGGCGAGAAAAAAACACTTTACCAATTGACGAAGTGAAGGGGAAAAAAGAATCTGAAATATTTTATGGCATACTTCAAAAAATAGATGATTTAGTATTCAAAAATGTTTTATTTTGAATATATATTTATACTTACTCTTCATATTTTCAGATTTTTTATAGTATATGTATTAAGTCCGGTACTTTTACCATAAATCGACATATCAATGGTATATTTGGTAGAGGCTGATATTTTAGAAATTATGGGATGTGTTGAAAAAAAAAATGCATTGAGTGTGTTAACTAGCGACATTAGGAGTTAGGAAATGCTATCCAAACATTTTTTTTCTTGGTGGGGCAGTTAAAGGGTTAAAAGATAAAGGTGTTTTCATTTATGCTTCTCAACTGGCTTCTTATTAAAATTATTAATAATGTCTTTTTTTTTACATCGAGTTCTAAATACATTCAGAAGTTTTCACTGTTTATTGTCGAATTCGTTATTACGATATTACGAACTTACGATACTACAATATTATGAACTGATTTCCAATTTTAGAAAATACTTGGACATCAGACAAAAATTTGGTTCAATTCGATATCTCGGTGCATCACGGTGCATTGACAATGCTTTCCATACACAATTTGATATTTTACTTAGCAACACAATAATTCTTTTATTAAAACTTATACATTTAAAAGCATGTTTATATATTATTTGTAATACAATTTACAATTTTCCTTTAATACAAGCAGTACAAGCAGATATATATATACTGTACCTTTAATTTAAGCTGCTCAAAGAAAATACTCTAAATGTATCAAACAAAACTCAAGGACATGCACTGAACAACATGAGCATTTATAGCAAATAAACAAATGTAAATATTATCCCGCTTGCTTTTTGAGCGAGTTCTTAAACGCCTATGATTTATCACTCAACAGAAAGGGCTGCGATTGGCTCTGACGGTCAGCGTGGCTTTGGCGCTGTTCAGCAAACAGTGACACGGACACTGATGTTAAATGGCTGCGGCGATCAGCTGATCCATTATAGATGGCTGCGCGATGGAGAAAAATCGCTCTGCAAACACGCTCGTGTCTGGATCCACAAGTAACGTTATTGTTGTAACAGCCGAGATAGGATATAAAACGTTACTTCACGATCACGCCAGCAGGTCAAAGGGGCCACAGAGAGTGAGAGAGTGAGTGAGAGAGAGTTTACTGCTTTTATTTTTTCCTAGCTGGGTTCTGATGTACTTTCTGGTCAGTGAAAGACTGTCCAGCAAACTCAAAAAGCTAACTGCACAATTCACTGCTTGTGAGTAATTGGAGCATTTTAATTACTCACTCTCTCCTCCCTCGCCATAGTAAGCTACCGCCATATAACGCATATGTGATAAATGATGTCAGTAGATAATAACCGGTTATGATTATTACTGAACCGATACCGAATTGTTCGCGTCTACATCGGGGTCCATCGAAGAAGCAATTAATTTTGACACCCCTATTAAAAACCTGATATCCAATTATGTGAACATCTTTAAATAATGGTAAAATACCAGTAAAACCAAGTATCGCTTAATCTTTCTTTTATTTGCTAAAATATTATGTTTTTAAAAAGAGAAGTTCAATAATTTTACATTTAAAGCATCAAATGACAATTTGAAAAAGCTTAGGTGTAGTTTAATGATTCAATTCAATTCATCTCTATTTCTATAGCGCTTTTACAATGTAGATTGTGTCAAAGCAGCTTAACATATAAGATCTAGTAAATTGAAATTAAAACTGTGTCAGTCCAGTTTTCAGAGTTAAGGTTCAGTTTAGTTCAGTTCAGTGAGGTTAATTTTCACTGCTAAAGGTCCAAACACTGAAGAGCAAATCCATCGATACACAAGCTAAAGAGTGAAGACAAATACTTTGCTAGAGTAAATATATACCATTCAGAAGTAGCAAACAAACAGCAACTGGTTTGTTATAAAAAAAAATATATATATATATAAAATAGTGCACAACTCTTAAATATTCTTAAATGAAATGCTTAAATTTAAGAAAAATATATATTTCAAGCTGATTATCAGTTGATTTCTAGTTTTTACCAAAATAAATCTTATAAATGATATATATATATATATATAAATCGTATAAATGAAAGTAACAGACACAATATTAATTGCATAATCCCAGTTATGAAGTTTACCTTGCTAACCTAATTCTTTTAGTTGAATCAAATGAACTTTTCTAGTCATCTCAACTTACATCAATGAAACTGACTCATAATATTAGGTTGAACTTTGTGTAACTTAAAATATGCAGTTGAAACCTGATTAACTTTATAAAGCACTGTAAAAATATTTGTTGTCTTGACTTTGTTGTCATTAAATGATTAACAGTGTGCTATCAGAAGGATTAATATCATCAAATTTATATGGGCTGAATTTAAACAAACAAATTAAATTAAGTAATGTTCAACTTCATTTGTTTGTTTAAATTCAGCCCATATACATAGTTTGCAACCAGTTTAAAAAATTAGTAAATCCAATGAACCATTTTTTTCAATGTACCACCATTTATCAGTGAAGCCAGTATCCGATTATGGATGTTGGTTTCTAATAGGAATCCCAATAAATCTCTATACTCCTAAATATCATTGCATATACAAATCCATTGAATGAAATGTGTAAAAAAAATCTTGTTTGGGGAAAATAATAGTGAAATATACAAGAGAGCAGTTTTTATTATGATATAGTATTACATTATTATGAAGTGTCTTACATAAGTGTTTGTGTGAGACCGTGTGCAGAGAGAGAGAGAAAGTTTGGCTTTTGTGCTCTGGTTTAAAGGCAGTGCAGTTTGTCAGCCACACAGTAACTTGCGTAAGAAGGGCTTTTATAAATCACAGTGTTGTGTCGTATTAAAGTGCAGCCATTTATCATTCTATTGCTGTAGTGTAGCCTTATCCTCTGGTAAACATGGACAGTGTCCCACCTACTAGTGTGTGTGTGTGTGTGTGTGTGTGTGTGTGTGTGTGTGTGTGTGTGTG
>CAIGQW010000317.1:9514231-9526731 GCA_903798125.1 Danio choprae | reverse complement strand
ATTTCCGATAATATTTTTTCTTTTAGACAAAAGTCTTATTTGTATTATTTCAGCTAGAATAAAAGCAGTTTTTATTTTTTTTAAAACCATTTTATGGTCAATATTATTAGCCCCCTTAAGCAACATTTGTTTCTCGATGCACAATGACAAATTAACCTAGTTAAGCCTTTAAATTGCGCTTTAAGCTGAATACTAGTATGTTGAAAACTATCTAGTAAAATATTACCTGTCATCATGGCAAAGATAAAAGAAATCAGTTATTAGAAATTTGTTATTAAAACTATTGTGTTTAGAAATGTGTTGAAAAAAATCTTCTTTCCTTTAAACAGAAATTGGGGGAAAAATATACAGGGGGGCCAATAATTCAGGAGGGCTAATAAATCTGACTTCAACTGTATGTAAAAGACATGCATTTTTGTAGAACGATGCCTCTGTACAAAAAAATAATATCTTTTATTGTATAAATACAAATTTAGAGTATTTTAGAACATTTATTTCATATTCTGTTTGTTGAATCATGATGTAAAGTAATTCTCTTAATTATAAGCATAAAGATTTCAATATGACGTCTGTTAACACTCGTTCACTCTCCTCTCTCTCTGATCTCCCTCATTTCCTCCTCTTTTTCCTTTCTTTGTTCCGTTTGACCCCAATATTACAGCCATCAATCATGCACATAACTGTATAAACAGCACAGAGCTTAGTCTCACCTGTGAGCAAGACACTAAACAGTTAACAGGGCATTTCATTCAGCCGCACACTAAATCCTGGTGTTGATTTACAAACACGAGTAAACTCTCTCCCACACACACGCTGAATAAATACGGCTGATAATCGAGCTGTTCTGTGTGGGCACAAACCAGAGGCAGAGTGCTAGTGTTTATTACTGTGCTGGAATTTTCCATTACCCGTGATGAGTTCAGCGCAGTAGGGAGCTGCGATACGGCCCAGAGAAGTGTTTACTGAGAGATTCGGCCTTGCTGAAAAGAAAGAACGGCTGCTTAGGCTTAAAGAGAGAGCAAGGCAAGGCTCACCTCACAGATGTGTGTTGTTTATGTTGGTATGAGAGAGAGCACTAAACATCTGGGTTTTGCTTGATGTCTTTGGTTTTAGTCGATCCAGATCTTAAAGTAAGCATGAACCAGAAGTTGCCGGAGGACAACTTTATTTTACTATGTTGATGTACTTCCAACTGAATTGAAATATTGTGTCTTGAGTGGGACTTTCATTTGCGCATCATTCCCTTCTATCAAACTAACGGTAAGATGGGGGTATTAATATGCAGTTGCTATGGAAGCCTTAATGTTGACGTCAACAGAATTACCGCTTCTCCAAACGTGGAAGAAAATGATCAGAAGATTATTAATTCATTCATTTTTCTTCGGCTTAGTCCCTTATTTATCAGGGGTCACCACAACGGAATGAACTAGCAACTATTCCAGCATATGTTTTAGGCAGCGGATGGCCTTCCAGCGGCAACCCAGTACTGGAAAACACCCATGCACACTATAATTCACACACACACTCATACAGTACGTCCAATTTTGTTTACCTAATTCAACTATAGCGCATGTCTTTGGACTGTGGAGGAAACCGGAGCATCCGGAAGAAACCCAGGCAAACACGGGGAGAACATGCAAACTCCACACAGGAATGCTAACTGACCCAGCCGGGACTTAAACCAGTGGCCTTCTTGCTGTGAGGTGACAGTGCTAACCACTGAGCCACCATGCCGCTTAACATGAACACAAAAACATTGTTACACAAACAGCTTTTGATTCATTTATTCCATTAGAAAACGTAAACAGAATACCAACACTCTCGCCGGGTGGCGGTGTGAACGCACAGTTACACTTTATGCACTGTCCTAAATTGCACATAACAGTATGTGGATGAAAATATCTCTAATAGTTTAGAAACTTATTTCTCTCTCTTTCATTTAACAGGAGTTCTTCTGGTCTTGCTGATAAAGAAGTAATGGCCGCCACCGTCCTGACCACACTGTCCACCAGCCCGTTGGTGCTCAACCCTTCCTCCAGCACCTCAGGTTAACCTCCCCACTCTCTGACTCTTATCTATCTCATCTGTGCTGCCATGCTAACACCCGTTGCCTTGTTAAATGTTAGTTCCCAGAGAATCCATGTTGAATGGCGGCTTGTCAAACAAGCTCTAAACCTCTTGAAGTGCCCCAAAGGACTCCTGCTTTCTTCGTTTTCAGTTGTTTTAAATAGAAAATGGAGTGTAATGAACTGTGTGATTTGTTTGCTGCCTAACAAAATAACAAAAATAGTGGTTGATTTTAAACGCTGACTTCTAGTGGAACCAGTCCATACCATTTCAAACAGTCAATAGGACAGTTATTTAATATCAGTTAGTCATTTTAATTGCTTATCAATTAAAACTGTCAAATTAATACATAATAAACAATGCCTGTATTTTGCAATTCAAATGTTTTTGCATTTATTTATGCTTTTAAATTGTATTATTGTATCTCTGTCCATCACATTTTAGAGTTTTAAACATTTACCTTTACATTTTGCGTGTGTGTGTGCGCGTGCGTGCGCGTGCGTGCGTGTGCGTGCGTGCGTGTGTGTGTAGACACGAATACATTATATTGTTTCAAACTATGGAAAAAGTCATTTTTTAAGTGTAGAGGTACGTTTTCAAAACAAAAAATATATATATATATATATATATAATATTATGAAAATATAATAATTATATACATTTTATAAATGTAATTCAAAACTAATAATATCAGTTTGTTAAACTTTTGAACATTAAAGTTGTCAGAGCAAAGAACAAGGTCCTGTACTGCAATTTAAAAGCATAAATAAACAGAAAACATTAATTTAATTTTAAAAAAAAATTCTTCTACTAATAATTTATGCTTTATGAATGCTTAAGTGTATTCAAATTTCTAATGTATCACTATACGACCTTTTATAATTGTCTAATGTCAGCATACCTTCATCAATTTAGTCATTAGACCAGCTGAATGTTCATTGATATGCAAAAATGTTTTGTGAGCTCATGGTTATATTATATAGCCACAAAGCTCTCTGAACAGACCATTTTTGCAGCTAAATTTCCTCAAAGTTGTCTGTGTAGACACGAGTTTTGCATAAATATTAGCATATGTCCGCTTGGTCATCATACTCTTGTTTCAAAAGAATAAGAAAAAAGCTACTTCCTATTTCATGTCCCCTTTAGCATGATGAAAGGAAACTCGGATTACCATCTGAATGGGTTTGGAAGTGCAGCGACTGGTCTTTTCTTCAGCTCATGGCTTCCAAAACCAAAAGTATGTTCACCGAGTTTCAGAAGAAAACACAATAGATGCTGTGTAGCAGCAGAAGGGCTCTCACTGATGTTTAAATTAGACTTTGTGTTTAAAAAGAAGAGTTTATCAAAAACAAAATGAAAATGATTGTCATTATTGAGTTCCCCTGACACATTTTTGTAAGCTTTCTGACTTAAATTTTGTATTCCTGTCCCTGTTAACCAAAGAATTGGACTAGAGAACCAGTGATTCATGAAAGAGTCATTTTCATGAACTGAATCAGCTGATTCACTATTGCTTTGAGAAGTGTAACCAAAGATTGTTCGTTTTAAAGAGCAGGATTTTAGCATTACCTGGACTGCGGTGAAAGCGTTCTTGTGTTGCGTTTGTTCTGACCTTTTCAGAGATTCTAGAAGTGAATGAATAGTGAGTTTTCTTAAGCTGTGTGTTACATAACAGCTGGTGTCAGTCCGCAGTCCCTTGCATTTGTGCGCTGGAAGGAACAGGCTGTTTTAATGGATTCTATGAACTCTTTCCTTGAACTATTTCCCTCTTGTTTGTTCAATCCTTTATTGAGATCCGACCATCTCTGATTTTATATTGTATTGTTTTAGTTGGCCAACTTTACATCAGTGATGGTTTTATTTACAAATTTATTCTTATTATAAAAAGGAAGACATGTAGACATGTTTCCATCCTAACGTGACGCAAATCTTTTCAAGGTTCGCAAAAATAATGAATAAAATGGTGTTTTTCCATTAAGTTGTTAGAGCAGCTGACTGTAGTATTGGTAACCTAGTAACCAACAGTAAACAAAGCAAACATGAGGGGCCGTTTACATGTTACATAAAGCGTGAGACTCATGCTTCTTTTACCTGTTTCAACGCACTGTGTTCATGCTCTCATCTGTCGTTGCTAGGCAACCATTCATTCATTCATTCACTTTCTTTTCAGCTTAGTCCCTTTATTAATCTGGGGTCGCTACAGCGGAATGAACCGCCAACTTATCCAGCATGTGTTTTACGCAGCGGATGCCCTTCCAGCTGCAACCCAGTACTGGGAAACATCCATACACACTCATTCACACACATACATTACGGACAGCTTACCCAATTCACCTATAGTGCATGTGTTTGGACTTGTGGGGGAAACCGGAGCACCCGGAGGAAACCCACGCGAACACGGGGAGAACATGCAAACTCCACACAGAAATGCCAACTGACCCAGCCGAGGCTCGAACCAGCGACCTTCTTGCTGTGAGGCAATTGTGCTACCCACTGCGCCACCGCGTCGCCCGCTAGGCAACCATAAACCAGAAAAATTTTCTCAGAGGATGGCAAATTGAAAAACCATTGCTGCAGCTCCATTTTATTTGTGGAGAAAATGAAAAAGGTCTGCAGTGTTTGTTTGTGCTGCGTTTGTCTGAGGTAATTGTGTACTGTTATTACTGAAATGTGCATATTCTATACAAAGTATGAAGAGATTGGTTAGTTCTAGTCATATGACTCGCGGTGCGCTTGCACCATTCTAAAAAAGTTCTGATGTTTTCAATATGTTGTGTATCACTCCCTATTTGCATGCCTCCATTGCAAATTATGAACTTGCCCACAAAAGACTAAATATGGGCATGGGTGTAATGTTTACATTCAGCAAATGTGTCTCCATCTCCCATTATTCGCATTAACCCTTTTTCACACAAGTCCAAAACCACCTCAAACTAGCATTAAAACCTTTTTACAAATTATGGGATTTATTTTAGAAATTTGGCATTTCTATCACTCGTTTCTCAAGCAGTTACTTCAAAATGCACATTAACAAAGGGTGATTGAAACCCAGCTTGTGTGTTGCTACATTGTTAGTTAATTGTATAATTTTAATTATAATAATAATAATAATCCCTTTTATTTATAGGCACCTTTCAATACACTCAAGGGCACCTTACAGTATATAGAAAAACGTAAAACACAATATCATATTACATCATATTAAACCAGCATATCATTAAAAGCTTTTCTGAATGTACAAAAGTAGGGAATTCCATAACTTCTGTGCTGCATTATTAAAAGCCCTACCAATAAATGAACTTATCATCATTTTGAAATAAATGAGTGCTTCTATTCAGTGATGACATAATAGTTGATCAAAAATGACAGTAAATACATTTATGTTACAAAATACTTCTAGTAGCACAGTTGTATTTATACAATTTTGGAAAACTCGTTGTTGCTGAAACTTCTGTTTTAAATCACGTAAAAACTGTATATTACATTTAAAAATAAATGTAAAATAGAACTGTGAGATATGAAAAGAAATCAATATTTTGAGGGATTTTTTTTCAGTAATGAAAATTGGGTATATATGCACAGTCAGCTCAAGTACCTCTGATGAACTGTTACACCATTACAAAATCGCCACGTTTAAGATCTGTTTTTTTAATTTTTTTAAATCTATTCACTCCCTGGTTGATATACCATATAAAGTGGGTCTTAGACCTAACAAGAAGCAATGCATTAAATTCCGTTGTTCCTGCCATTTAAACAAGGAAATGTATTTTACCCCAGTATTTTCAATGGAGTTTTTGCACTCGCCTGCTGCTCCTGACAGCGCTTGCATTCAAACTTCATCTCGTTTTACGCTTGAACAACTAAATGAATGCATAAGTCTAGTTAACTGATTTATTTTAATGAAATGACATTGCCAATACTGTAAAAGGAACCGTATGAAATAGAATTGAAGTCCGTATGAAGTCCAATTAACCGTTCACTGGAAGTTTATCTGTGCCTGAAAAACACTTGCTGTGCGTATAGCCCATTACGCAATAATTTACTATGTCACTTTTTGTGTTGGTACAGTAACTTTGCTGTTTTAGTCCTGACATGGGTAAATGAGTACAACACTAAAGTCTACCCATAAGTGGCTCCAAGTTCCTTTCTTAATGATTGATTCAAAACAGCCAATTCACATAAATGAAGCAAGTGACTGTGCTTTAGAATGCTATGTAGCTATATCACAAGGAGTGATATAGTAAGCCTTAATTTACATGAATAGCACAGTAAAGTACCTGCAGTGCAAACGCTGTGCATTGGATCTGTCATGAGGCTTTCCTAGGCTATGAACACATATCGCTTTTCAGGAATATGTGATCAAACCATTTAATTTAATTATTAGATAAAGATGTGCTGCTATCAGCATTTGGTCTTAAATACCATTTAAAGGGCCTTGCATTTATTTAAGACATTGCACAAGTTTTGTGTAGTCGGATGATACCACGGGTTTATAGAAACGTAAAATATTAATGACATACAAACTTTAAAATTATGTATTTTTGAATTTATATACAGCGGGGAAATGAGTATTCACCACGTCATCATTTTTCTCAGTAAACCTATTTCTAAAGGTGCCGTTGACTTGAAATTTTCACCAGATGTTGGTAACTATCTATGCGTAATAAGATGAAATGACACAGGAAAAAAGTATTGAACACATGAAGAAAGGGAGGTGTAGAAAGGCAGTGAAAACCCAGACAGCACCTGGAATCTCTCAGTAGTTCTTCAGCACCCCTCTGTCCTTCATCACTGTAAATTAATATTAGCTGCTTCAGTCCAACATCTACATTACCAGGATGATGAAGATGATACCAGGGTGGACATTTCAGCAAGACAATGATCCAAAACACAGCCAAGGAAACTTTCAAATGGTTCAGAGAAAGAAAATCAAGCTGTAGAATGGCCCAGCCAATCACCTGACTTGAATCCAATATAAAATACAAATTAAAGATCAGATTTGATAGACGAGACCCACAGAACTATCAAGATTTTGACACTGTTGAAGTCTGTGAAAAAAATCTCACACCTGAGAAACTCATGTAACTTCACTCTTCATTCATATGAGAGGCGTCTTTAAGCTGCATCACCATATATATATTCAAGAGTTCACACTTAGCTGATGATTGGTAATATAGCTTGTTTGGCATGCTGTCCCGGGAGAGAGCCCTGAGCTCACGAGATCCTCGAGCCCTGGGCTCCCTCCCGTTTGCAGGGCGAGAGGGGAGCTTGAGCTCAGGTAGATCTCGATGAACTCCCCCGACTTATTTCTGGCTAAATGAATGGCTGAAAAGAGATGTATACTTATTAAGGGCTTGTAAATGGTATTGCTTAGTGTGTTCGATTTACTTAAATTGCGTGTTTTTGGACTGTGGGAGGAAACCGGAGAACCCGGGAAAACCCACGCGAGCACGGGGAGAACAAGCAAACTCCGCACAGAAATGTCGACTAGTTTAGTTGAGACTTTAACCAGAGACATTCTTGCTGTGAGGCGACAGTGTTAATCACTGGGCCACCGTGTCGCCCATCTGGGAAGGAGGAGGAGGAGGGGTGGGTGGGGGGAGTTGTTCAAGACGAAGATACTGCGAAAAGGGAACTCTGGTTATTTATGGTGATCTAGGAATCATCTGATTGGTGAATCAATTGCAAGCTAATGCGGGCCAGCTGTAAGCAATCATAAGCACGTGATCCTCTCGAAATTAGTTTATAAATAAACTTCACTTATTTGCATATTTGTATTTCTTTGGTTGTTATCAACATCTGGTGAAAAATTCAAGTCAACACTGTATATGGTTTAGTACAAACTACTACCCTGAAATGAGTTTTGCGTGGTGGGATGTTTACTGTAAAAAATGCTGGGTTCCACACAATTGCTTTATGTTGTCCCAACAAAAATCGATTAGGTTAACTTCATTCTTTTTTACAAATTGAAGTGGATTGAACATAAAACAATTAAGTTGTCCCAAATACACACTGTAAAAATTGCTGAAATTGTTCCACACAATATCTTCATGTTGTCCCAACAAAAATCGATAGTTACCTTAATTCTTTTTACAAATTGAAGTTGATCGAACATAAAATAAATAGGTTGTCCAAAAAAACTCAAGAATTTTGTTGATTCAGCTCATTTTGAAATAAGTAGTTTAAACAAGCAGCAATCTTTTCTTTGAGCGTCTGTAAATGTGCCACAAAGTTAGATTTAGACATTAGAAAATTAGACATTAATAAAAAAAAATTCTCATGTTCATACATGTACAAGTCATATGTCTCTTTAATATAAATGGTTGATAGCAGACATCCTGAAATTATTTAGCTTTCACAAGTCTCCCATTGCTATTTAATCTAGGACATCGGACTAGGGATTGGTTTTTATGTGTTTTTCATTTGCGCGTTGTCATTTTTTAATATCTTTAATGCAAACACATTGCCCTTCTGGGAAATTAAAGACTTATTGTGCTGTATCATAGTGAACCACCAACTTTTCCGGCATATGCTTTATGCAGCGGATGCCCTTCCAGCTGCAACCCAGTACTGGGAAACACCCATACACTCTTACACACACACACACACACACACACACACACACACACACACACACACACTTCGGCCAATTTAGTTCATCTAATTCACCTATAGTGCATGTCTCTGCACCTGGAGGAAACCCACGCCAACACGGGGAGAACATGCAAACTCCACACAGAAATGCCAACTGGCCCAGCCGGGACTCAAACCAGTGACCTTCTTGCTGTGAGGCTACAGTGCTAACAGTGTGGATGCCCTTCCAGCCACAACCCAGTACTGGGAAAGCCCTGAGCTCAACATTTAACCCTTAAATCAAGCCACTTCAGGGACTCCATTCCTCTAATTAGTGTACTGTAAGTCTCTTTAAATGAAAAAACATCTGGGAAATGACAAGTGCGCACATGCTGGACCACAATCCTAAGAGGTCAAGAGTCATGAATTGAGGCTGAAATGGCTGTTTGAGGTCATATAAGGTCGGCACCACTTGTGCTGTTTCTCAAGAGCGTGTGACATGTTTGTAAGCCTAGAGATTTGGCCGTTTAAGTTTATTTGTTTAAGGATGTCAATGGTTAACGTCAGCTGAACGGTGTGGCTTATTCTTTTGCAGAGCTCAACATTACGTAGCTGTTTGGTGTGTGTTCATAATTCTTATTGTTTGTTTGCCTTAAATTATTGTTTGATATTGTATTAAATGTATACTCTATGGATTAATTCTGTAAAGCAACAGTAATGTACACTGTAAAAAAAGAAGCTTTTTTTACGTTTTTTAACTGTATTTCAGAGTAACGTGGAAAAAATGTAAAATAAAACCGTAAAATTCTGTAAAATACCAGGTTTTTTACAATATACTTGCAGCTCATTACCAGAATTTTGAAATATAATTTGCATAGCCAACATAGACAATGTATTGTTTCAAATGGCTGAAAATATTGATTAAAGTTAACCCGTTGCCGTTCCGATGTACCGCCTGCGGTACATAGGAACACTCCACTTACATAGGAACACTCCATTCTACGGTACATAGGAACACTCCAATCCACTGCGGTACATAGGAACACTCCACTTTTTTTGTAAATATGCTCATTTTACAACTTCCCTAGAGTTAAATCATTGAGTTTTACCATTTTTGAATCCATTCAACCGGTCTCTGGGTCTAGCAGGAGCACTTTTAGCTTAGCTTAGCATAGATCATTGAATCAGATTAGACCATTAGCATCTTGCTCAATTTTTTTTTTGAAAATGTTCCTATTTAAAGCTTGACTCTTCTGTAGTACATCGTGATGCTACTGGTCTAATCCAATTCAAGGATTTATGGTAAGCTAAGCTAAAATTGCTTTCGCCAGAGATCGGCTGAATTGTTTTAAAAAATGGTAAAACTTAAATGTTTAACTGTAGGGGAGTTGTAAAATGAGTCTGTTTCACCCCAAACAACTGAAAGTGTTTCTTTAACCGTTTGTTAAACCTTGGACTGTTTGTTAAACAGATACCTTGGGTCTTTAGAGATCCGGGACGTTGTTCATTACCCTCTCATTATTCATTCACTTTCCTTTCGGCTTAGACCCTTTATTCATCAGGGGTCGCCACAGCGGAATGAACCGCCAATCTATCCAGCATAAGTTTTACACAGCAGATGCCCTTCCAGCTGCAACCCACTACTGGGAAACATCCATACACACTCATTCACACACATACACTACGGCCAATTTAGTTTATTCAATTCACCTATAGCGCATGTCTTTGGACTGTGGGGGAAACCGGAGCACCCGGAGGAAACCCACGGGAACACGGGGAGAACATGCAAACTCCACACAGAAATGCCAACTGACTCATCCAGGACTCGATCCTGCGTCCTTCTCGCTGTGAGGTGACAGTGCTAACCACTGAGCCACTGTGTCGCTCTCTCCCTCATTATTTTATTTAATTTTTTTAATTAGACATAAATCTTTTTAGTCTTTTTAGTCCGGGAAGAGGCCTCGGGGAAGACCCAGGACACGCTGGAGAGACTATGTCTCTCGGCTGGCCTGGGAACGCCTCGGGATCCCCCCGGAGGAGCTGGAGGAAGTGTCTGGGGAGAGGGAAGTCTGGGGTTCTCTCCTAAGACTGCTACCCCAGCGACCCGGCCCCGGATAAGCGGTTGAAAATGAATGAATGAATGAATGAATGAATGAAATCTTTTTAGTATTCCTCAATCTATTCATTATTAAACAACATAAGCAAACAATACAAAGTACAAAAATACTAACACAAATGTGTTGAATTATTTTTTTTGTAAAACTGCATTGGGTCCCTAGAGACCCGATGTATGTAATAGTGTAAGTATATTTTATATCTATGTGTAATATTTAAATGTTCCAATGTCTGAATTTTAAGAAAACACAGTCAGATGCAGTAATTTACCTGAGTTTTGTAGTCGTTCTGTGTATACTAGGTCATGTGTTGAAATTTATAAAACATTTATTTGACTACTGATGCCACAGGCAGCAAAACAAGCTTTGAAATGAATGTCTATCATGCGTTGGTGAATTAACACAATGCAGGTTACACATTACAGTGGCAGTGTGTTGTTTGATGTAGATCCAGTATTGCGTGCAGTTCAAGTTGTGTTCTTTGTCTGCCCACACTAACTCCTATGTGACTGAAGAGTTAAAACAAGTAAATAAGGGCGAACATATCATTATTATTCACACGGGGTGTGATGCTTATTTTCCTGGATTCTGTGGAAGAAAGGATATCCGAATGAAAGCTATGGTTTGCACTATTTTATGGGAATTGACCCGTGGCCTCTGAATAAAAATGACAGATGATTACACTGCAGTTTAGGGCTAATGTAGTGATGTAGTAATGTAGTGATACCATTTTGGGAAATAGCCTTTAGTATTAGTAGTAATGGATTAAAAGTTGTGATATTTTATTTACATACACAATTGTATCTCTTTTGTTGTTCAGTTTTTTATGTGTTATGTTTTAAAATGTTATTTCCATTTATTTGTTTTTTGTAGTTACTTAATTTTTACTTTGATTAGTGTTTTTTGTTTTCAATTTATTTTTGCTTTTGATGTAGCTGTTTTAATGTTTCTAGAGTTCTTGTTTTCATTTTCATTTTATTTTGGTTTTATTTATTTTATTTTTGCATTCCCTTTTTTGTTGTCTATTCATTCATTCATGTTTTGTTGGGTTTTGAATTGTTTTTGTGTTTTTCTTCTAGTTCTGTTCTAATTCATTTTTACTTCAGCTTTTTTGTGCTTATTTTATATATAAATATTTAGAAACGCATACATACAGTACTCAAAATCTGAAGTGGATCAAAACCTTATGTAAAACCATATGTGTGTGCGTGCGTGCGTGTGTGCGTGCGTGCGAGTGTGCGAGTGTACATGTACAGTTGAAGGCAAAAGTTTTGATCCTGGGAAATGTTCTTTTTTTTATTTTTTTTTTATTTTGCAAGTGATGTTTAACAAAGCAAGGACATTTTCACAGTATTTTCTATAATATTATTTTATTCTGGGAAAGTCTTATTTTTTTGAGTTTAGCTAAAAAGTAAATGCTGTTAAAAAATAATTAGGGTCAGTATAATCAGCCCCCTTGAGAAATATTAGTTTCAATTATCAACAGAACGAACCACTGTTGTGCAATAACTTGCCTTATTATCCTAACTTTAAGCTGAATACTAGTAGCTTGCAAAACACAGAAAAATATTATGAACTGTTACCATGACACTGACAAAATAAACTAGTTATTAAAACTATTATGTTGAAAAATCTTCTCTCCGTTAAACAGCACCTATTAAAAAAAGTAAAAAATTCACAAGAGGGATATAATTTAGACCTCACCTGTGTGTGTGTGTGTGTGTGTGTGTGTGTGTGTGTGTGTGT
>CAIGQW010000317.1:9483802-9494231 GCA_903798125.1 Danio choprae | reverse complement strand
GCGAATCGTGCCAGGAATTTGGACCGGCCTACTCTCACGTTTACCTGAGACCCCGGTTCAGCTTGTGCCAAGGTTCGTACCACCCCCTTTTAATATTAAAGTGGTAGTGAGCCTGCAAGCGCTGTCTACGGAGGAGACAGGCCCAGCCTTTCATTGTATGTCCGCGCACTGCGCTTAATGTGACATGTAGAGCGTACGTCTTTGAGCAGCTCTTTTCTGTTATGATCGGCAGAAGGGAAGTACCGTATCAAAACAGAGGTTGGTCCATTCTAATAGTATGCCATCACCCTCGCTTTATGTGCCAGGGTGAGCTGTGTCCCCCGGGAAAGAGGCGGTGCCTCCTTTTCGGCGCGAGTACGCAGCACCTCTTAACAGATTATGCAGAGCTGCGGGCTGGGCGACACCTCACACATTCGCGAGGTTTTGTAATCTCCGAGTGGAGTCGTTTTCGTCCCAATTATTGGGTAATCCCGATCAGTCAGGAGGAAACTAAACTCGGTGTCAACAACGCTTGCTGCGCCATGCTCCCTAACACGGAGATACGTGCGCCTTTTTTATTCTGCTAGTAAGTTTCCCATCTGGCGAACCCTAGAGAATTCCTCCGAGGCCCCCAGCACTCGTGTCAGCGGAGGAGTCGAGTGCCTGGCTCAGTGTGATGTCTGGTATGCCCAAATTGGTCTACCCACATGCTGAGGTTCGGTGCCAGCTATGCACGGTTCCCACGGTAACCCCATATGCATATATTAACCACGGTGTGTTCCCCCTGTCCAGGCGGACCCGTGTCTTCCCTAAACCGCTAACCAGCTTATCATATGTAGCACTCCCCCTTATTAGGGCTAGTCCATATGCTCCTATTGCCATCAAGTCTCCCCTCTTGGGTAGCAGGTGGCCTCCCCAGCGTCCTCCCCCTTCGGGGACTGGCACGCTTTCCCAACGTACTGTCGTAATTTAAAATCCCTAGTCTATATTTGCTAGGTAAAAAGCACATTACGAACCCCGATCCAAATCTAAATTTTCCCATGTAATGGTAAATAGAGGGCCTAGGGGACGTTGGAAGGTTGCGCTCTTGGTGATGCTTGTGCGCGCACGCTATGCTTGGCAAACTTCACATCAGGAGCGTGACGGGCTTAGCTGCTGTGGCGTTTTCCATACAGTCTCCCATAGTCTGTAAGACACACGTTGGAGTTCCCATATGAAGGGGAACGTCCTGGTTACGTCCGTAACCCACGTTCCCCGAATAGGGAACGGAGACGTGTGTCTCCACTGCCACAGCACCTGAGTCTTCAGCTGTTAGCTGAATGTTCGGCTCTTCAGCAGGCAATTCTAAGGCTCGCTTCTCAGCAGGCAGCTTATATAGCGCTAATGGCTAAGCGCTGTCAGCTGTGGAGCTGAGCTCCGCCAATTCATTGGCCCGTTTTCTTAATCTCCAGAGTGATTGGTCGTCTGACTTACTCCCATAGTCTGTAAGACACACGTCTCCGTTCCCTATTCGGGGAACGTGGGTTACGGACGTAACCAGGACGTTCATTGGTCACTTCCCTGTGGAGAATATATGGCTCCTAAACAAGGATGTTAATATCTAAAGCTCCATTTATTTTATTTTTAGAAATGTATATGAGCCAAGCCTGAAAAATATTTTTTAAATTTACAGGAGACAATAGAATACGACAATATTCATTCATTCATTTTCTTTTCGGCTTAGTCCCTTTATTAATCTGGGGTCACCACAGCGGAATGAACCGCCAACTTATCCAGCATATGTTTTACGCAGCGAATGCCCTTCCAGCTGCAACCCATCTCTGGGAAACATCCATACACACCCATTCACACTCATACACTACGGACAATTTAGTTTACTCAATTCACCTGTACCGCATGTCTTTGGACTTGTGGGGGAAACCGGAGCACCCGGAGGAAACCCACACCAACACAGGGAGAACATGCAAACTCCACACAGAAACGCTAACTGACCCAGCCGAGGCTCGAACCAGCGACCTTCTTGCTGTGAGGCGAACGTGCTACCCACTGCGCCACTGTGAGGCCCAGAATAAGACAATAATACAGGAAAAAAAAAATGTTATAAAAAAATGGTTACAAAAACATTTCATGGCTAATTTTAATGAAACAAAATATATTATTTATTATTATTATTATTATTATTATTATTATTATTATTAAATATTATTATTTTTAATAATAATAATAATAATTTAGGACAAAATTAAATTAATGATCAAGTGTTTTATATTTGTATTTGTCTTTCTATGTATTTTTTACTTGCGTATTAATACAATTATTTCATTATGTCATTTTATTTTCTGCAGGGCTGGATTTCCATTAAAATAAAATGAAACATTATATTAAAAAACAAAAACAAATGTAAAAGTCTGCTGACTTAAAGCTATTTGTAGTACTTGACATACATTGCTAAAAATAAAATAAATAGAAATATGCTTAAAAAAAAACTACTAATGCTAAATAAAACTACTAATATGCAAAAAAAAAACTACGAAAGCACCTAACAATATGTCTAAACTCTACACTTTAATTTATGTGTATAAACAATACTAAACGAACATTGCTAAGATATCTCAGATTAATTTGGACCGTTTAAAACAAATTTACCAAATATTCTCTCAGTATTCATCTTTTGTGAAGTGGAAGACGTGTATTGATATTCACCAGACATACTTTTTTCTCTACAAAACCAATTGCTTCAGTTAATTCAGCCCAAAACCATTAGCATACAGACAGCTTTCAAACATTGTTGTGTAGCCTGAGGAGTGTCATCTTTTATTTGGTCTTTTATAGGCTTTATACTTTTTAAAAAACATACAACTAATTTAAAAAGAACTCATAATGTTGTTCAAATAATCTAAATGTTGCGCAAGAGACTTCGTTGTGAAATTTGCACATTGAATCCTGATGGCTTTACACATTCAAAAAATATATATATTTCTGCTGCTTGTTCAAACTACTTGGTTAAAATGAGCTGAAACAACACAATTCAAGACAACTTAATTGCTTTATGTTCAATCCACTTAAATTTGTAAAAGAAATTGAGTTTTAACTTAATCTATTTGTGTTGGGACAACAATCATCAGTTTACAGCATTAATCATTTAGATAGGCCTGTGCAATAAAAGTTTCTGGCTTTTAAATGGACTTCTATGGAGTAAAACAGCAAATTATAGTGTGTGTGCATAAATACACTTACTATGTTTACTATGTTCTGAGAGCTGAGGTGCTTATTTTGAATTTCTCAAACATATCAAGGTAAGTGCGCAAAGGTCTCTCTCTCACACTCTCACACACACTATATTCCATATAACTCCATATAAAACCAGAAACTAAGCTTTTTTTGCACTGCAACTGATGATCAACAGTAAAAATGACAAATTTTACTTCTTCCCAAAAGGGAAAACCACCAACAATCAAGAATTCATGATTATATGGTGTCATGGCTTGCAATATAAAAAAATGTCATTATTATAGAAGTCAATGGGGAAGAAACAGCCACAAACATAATGAAAGGGTAGTAAATTTGCCCACAGTGTACTGTTGAGTTTTGATAAAGCATTTTCCCAAAATATGTCTCAAAATCTGGTTTGTCACCAAAAATCATTCCATTTGCTGAAGTTGTGGCCAAATTAACATTTAAAATCACCCCAGAGTGGATGAAAACATCCCCAACAGCACACAAGGGTTTAACGTTCACTCTATTGTCCTGTAACTTCACCGACATGTCTTTTTATTATCTGTAAACTGTGTTTTTCTGTTGCAGAACTCCATGAAGGTGATGTTTAAGTGTCTGTGGAAGAACTGTGAAAAAGTCCTCAGCACCTCCTCAGGGATCCAGCGCCATATCCGCACCGTCCACCTGGGGTAAGAGACACTCACAGCCGGAACAGGCGAACCCATCTGTCCTGCCGTCACCAGTCACATTAATCCAGTGGCTGTCTTTCAAATCTACATAACAGATTTTCCCCAAAAAATATCTCAAAATGTTACTAAAAATGTGTTACTTACATTTAGCAGGGCGTCCGCAGGCCCTTAAAAAGTCTTAAATTCCCTAAATATTGTGTTGTAGGTCTTAATCGTTTTAAAAGGGTCTTAATTTTCAAATTTCAAATGTACATAAAAGATTTTTAAATGACACAGTGGCTCAGGGGTTAGTTATGTCGCCTCACAGCAAGAAGGTCACTGGTTCGAGCCTCGGCTGGGTCAGTTGGCATTTCTGTGTGGAGTTTGCATGTTCTCCCCGTGTTCGCGTGGGTTTCCTCCGGGTGCTCCGGTTTCCCCCACAAGTCCAAAGACATGCACTATAGGTGAATTGGGTAAGCTAAATTGTCAGTAGTGTATGTGTGTGAATGAGAGTCTATGGGTGTTTCCTAGTGATGGGTTGCAGCTGGAAGGGCATGCGCTGTGTAAAACATATGCTAGATAAGTTGTTGGTTCATTCCGCTGTGGCGACCCCAGATTAATAAAGGGACTAAGCTGAAAAGAAAATGGATGAATGAATGAATTATAAAATTCAGTTGCTTAAACATAAAACAATTAGCAGCTGTAATAAATCTGCCATTTTCTCACGGTTGATTTTACTACATTAACTAACGTTTACTAATGAGACCTTATCATAAAGAGTTACCTATTAAATTTGTTTGAATTGAAATTGGTTGTATATATACACACAATAAACCAATACACAAGTTTTTTTTATACCTCATTATACCTGTTAAAGTAATATCAATATCACGATAATACCGTATATCGTAATAAAGGTTTTGACAATTAATCTGATACTAGCATAAGGTATTAGAGGCAATAATTGCTATAAGTGAATGTGAATCTGATGCTTGATAATACCATGAGTGAGTGTAATGTGTCCTGGGTCAACTCTGCATCATAGCAGATGACTAAAAATAATAATTTCAGAACTCTACACAATACCTGGAAACATTTGAGAAGCAAAATTCACTTTGAAAGGTACACTCTTGTGCTGCTTGTTCGAATTACTTATTTAAAATGAGCTGAAACAACCCAATTTCATTAAATAAGATGACAGACATTCAAAGCTTAATTTTAGTATCTCATTGAAGCTTTGAATGTTAATATGACGTGCCAATATGATGTCTTATATGAGAACGGTCAGAATAACCACTGTGGTTATTCTAGTTATTCTAGTTATAGAGTTCCAGAACAGTTAGTTCCAGTGTCTTTCTTCTGTTAAAAACAAAATAACATTTTGAGAAAATGTAGAAAACCTGTAAGATACCTGTAGCCATTGATATTTATAGTAGGATTAACAGAGACTATGGATTTCCTCTTCACTTTCAAAGTAGTGGCTATTTGATTGCAATTTAAGAATCCCCAAAAAGAAAAATAAATAAGAATAATCTTTAATTTTCTACTGAAAAAAAAGTGACCTACATCTGGGATGGCCTGAACATGGTGGTGTTTTTAAACATCAGTTCTGCAAACGGATCTGGCAGAAAAAAAAGGCAAACATGACCAAGCATCATATAACCCGCTAAACTCTGTTGTGAAGATGATTTGGAGCCGTCAGGACTGTCTGTCATGGGAAAGCTCAGGGTGCTCTTCTCTTTCAGAGTACCATAACAGAAGCTCCAGAGGGAAACACATTCTGATGTTGGTAGTAAGAGTGTTTTTATAGCCTCATGTTGCTACCTGACCATGCCATGTAAACAGTCAGAGCTGCCGGTGAAGATGTTGGCACTGCTGCCACCTGCTGGCGGGCACATATGACAAGAGCTGCACGATATTGGGGAAAAACCTTTGCAATACTTAGTGTTTCTGCGATGTATATATTGCGATATGAATACAATTTCATCAGATGACTTGAATAGCTGTTTTCAGTCATTTAGACTGATTGGGATGATTTCGTAAAGGAGCACATTTGCATAAAATATAATTTAAAAAATTATAGACCGATAAATACAATAGAGCAAAGGTACGAATTAAATGGACAGTGCTTTGTTTTTTGGGGGAGTCTAACAGTATTCAGGTACAGAAATTGAAGAATCAGATGGAAAATGTCTTCATTGTATAAATAATTAACCTGAATTAATAGACCAGGGACCTATGCGAGGATCTTGTTTGTTGACTTCAGCTCGGCTTTTAACACTATCATCCCAAAACTTCTCCTGCCCAAATTAACTCAGCTCTCCGTGCCCACCTCTGTCTGTCGGTGGATCAACAGCTTCCTAACGGACAGGCAGCAGCTGGTAAAGCTGGGAAAATTCACATCCAGTATCCGCACAATCAGCACTGGCGCCCCCCAGGGGTGTGTTCTCTCCCCTCTGCTCTTCTCCCTGTACACGAATGACTGCACTTCAAAGGACCCCTCTGTCAAGCTCCTGAAGTTTGCAGACGACACCACACTTATCGGCCTCATTCAGGACGGTGATGAGTCTGCTTACAGACAGGAGGTTAAGGAGCTGGCTGTCTGGTGCAGTCACAACAACCTGGAGCTCAACACGCTCAAAACAGTGGAGATGAAAGTGGACTTCAGGAGAACCCCCCCCTGCTCTCCCCCCACTGAGCATCATGGACAGCATTGTGGCAGCAGTGGAGTCATTCAGGTTCCTGGGCACCACCATCTCTCAGGACCTGAAGTGGGACACTCACATTGACTCCATTGTCAAAAAAGCTCAACAAAGGCTGTACTTCCTTCGTCAGCTGAGGAAGTTCAACCTTCCAAAGGAGCTGCTGAAACAGTTCTACACTTCCATCATTGAATCAGTCCTCTGCACTTCAATAACTGTCTGGTTTAGCTCAGCTACCCAATCAGACCTCCGAAGACTACGTCGAATAGTTCGGACTGCTGAGCGAATCACTGGTACAACCCTCCCTGCTCTCCAAGAACTGTACTTATCCAGAGCGAGCAGAAGGGCTGCCAAAATCACTCTGGACCCCTCACACCCAGCACACTGCCTCTTTGAACTTTTACCTTCTGGTCGACGCTACAGAGCACTGTGCACCAGAACAGCCCGACACAGAAACAGTTTCTTCCCTCAGGCAATCCATCTTATGAACACTATGATAGTAATTGTGACAAACATCACTACTTGCTATACACTTTAGACACATACACTTATTTAAAACATACTTTACATGCCGGTTTGCACATAATAGCTGCACATATAACGCTGTATATAGTAATATACCTGTACATACACCTGTCAACCTGCATTCACTACTTCTATTTTTGAAATATATTTATTATCTGTTTTTTGTCCTGTCTCTGTAATTCTGTTGCACTGTAGACGCTTCTGTCACGAAAGCAAATTCCTCGTATGTGTGAACATACCTGGCAATAAAGCTCTTTCTGATTCTGATTCTGAATTATGTTCCAAGTTTCATAGAAAGGCTTTCATCATTGAGACTAAATAAAAATAACAAAAATGTCAACATTTTTTTGTTGTTTTGTTTTTTTGTCCATTTCAATGGACATCGGGTCAAAACAGTTGTCTTTACTTGATGTAAACGGTGTAACGTCACAAACTTAAAAATGATAACATTTCATTTTAATTTTGAGGTTTTTGCTTTATAGACTGCTCATTGTTATATAATAGACAGACATATTTTTAAAAATCCTTATTTTATTTAAAGCTTGCAATTCTACAATCGATTTGTAACTTTAATTAGTAAATGCAATTTTTTTTATTTCTATACAATCTGCAAAATATTGTCAAATATATCAATAAATGTGAATAAAAGCATTGAAAATGTTGCTTGCTTCTGTATTTAGAACCAAGTGCTGCCATGCTGGTCTTCAGCATTGTGGATAGTTTTCAGATCACAACAGACAGAGCTTTGCTGCCATTTGATTGGCTGACAAACATTCAATATCATGGACAGCAGACTAAAAGTTGGATTAAATTATCCCCCTCAAAAAAACAACAACCTGACACGTGATGTCCGTTGTAATGGACACAGAATCCAAAAGTGTTAAAGCTATAAATGTTACAATTTCTTGTGTGTGAATATGTTCTTAACTGGCTTGAAATGTTTACCCAGTCACAGGCCTTAAAATCCCATCTAAATGATTACATCTCAATATATTGTGTCGAGCTTTTGCAGCGTCCCCACAAAGCATGAGTTCTGAACTGTGGTGGTGCTCAACTATAATTCCAAAGTCATTCATTCATTCATTTTCATACAATTTCAGCTTTTGCCATCAAAAAGACGTTTTAGGCAACCTCGAATAAAGAAAAATGTGTATTAAATGTCCGAATGCCATTAGAATATTAAATACTGGCTTTTAAGTATGAATAGGGTTTTATCGAGTTTTTAATGTGCTTTGTGTGACGATATTGAATGTATCTGTGTTGCCTGTTTTCTGTGATATGAGTGATGTGAATGTTGATGTGGTTGTGTGGTGAAGCCAAAGATACATTTCTTGTGGACAATAAAGAAAGTAACGTTTTCCTTCGGTTTAGTCCCTTTAATCCAAATTATGTGACTATTGCATATGCGCACATTATGATGTTTATGCTGAATCCATAAATCGTGCATCCTAACACAAGTCTGTTAAATCTGACGTTCATGTCTGTGTGTTTTCAGACGAAATGGAGATTCTGACTACAGTGACGGCGAGGAGGATTTCTACTACTCTGAAATCGAGGTGAACATGGACACTCTTTCGGAGGGTCTGTCCAACCTCACACCCACCTCTCCGACCACGTCCGGGCCGCCGCCTGTGTTCCCCGTCCTGACCTGTGACGTGTCCCGAACTGAGCCCGCCAACGTGATCCACACCCCGCTCAGCCAATCAGCACCTTCGGCACTGTGCCATATCCGCACTGACCACGCTTACCAGGTGACATCACTGTGTGTGTGTGTGTGTGTGTGTGTGTGTGTGTGTGTGTGTGTGTGTCACAGAAAAAGTAAAAAAAATAATAATTGAACAATGTTTCAAGGTCTCTACAAGTGTACAAGTCTAAAAGTGACCTGATGAAGATCTTGTAGGTTGAAACAATAAAATTTAATTAAATTTGTCCTTTGAGAGCTAAAGTGGCAGTGTGCTGATTTTTTTTTTTTTACTTTTTCTATTGTGTGTGTGTGTGTGTGTCATATCCACGTCATTTCAGCATGTGATGATTGTGTTTCAAATTAGGGGTTGTCCTTCTGGATTTGTGGAACTTCTATTTAAAAAAAAAAAAACAGAACCAAATCATTTTGAATAATGAGAATGTGCTACAAATAATCCATATACAGTGCAAACTGAGTGAGAGGTACGTTTGGATTTGTGCTTTATATTTATCTGTTATGAAAATATACTTTCCACTTGGTATTTTAATGTGACATTAATTTCACAAGCATGTTTCTGCCCAAAGCTCTGTTGAGTTGATTGTGTTTTCTTCCTCCCGTCTTCCCTACAGTTCAGTAATATTCACTATATGTCTGAAACATTGCTGCAGAAAGACTCGTTTTTAAGTTTTTGTGGTAAATCGTAGTTTTATGGTGCTTCCTGAAAGTTGTTCATTCAAATAAGTTGTCTTAATATTGCATGAACTGTGGGGAAAATAAAGCCACTGTACTCAGTTTTTTTTAAACCCTCCACTGATTAATATACTAATAGTTTAAAGGAACTTAGGAGTTTAACAATTATGAATCCATTCAGCCGATCTCTGGGTCTGGTGGAAGCACTTTTAGCTTAGCTTAGCATAAGTCATCAAAAACAATCAAAAAGAGTTTTGAGAATTTTCCTATTTTAAGCTTGACTTTCTGTACTTACATTGTGCGCTAAGACCAACGGAAAATGAAAAGTTGCTATTTTCTAGATTATGTCTAGGAACTATACTGTAATTGCAGCATAATATTCAAGGATCTTTGCTGCTGTACCATGGCTGCAGCAGGGGCAATACTATTATACAACGTGGTTACCTAGTTACCTAGCGGCAGACTATTTTCAAGCACTGCGTAATATCATTGTACCTGCTGCAGCCATTGTTTTTGAGCGAGATGCTAATGGTCTAATCTGATTCAATGATTTATGCTATGCTAAGCTAAAAGTGCTCCTGCCAGACCCAGAGATCGGCTGAATAATCGGCTGAATAGATTCAAAAAAGGTAAAACTCAACTGTTTAAAAAGTGGAGTTTTCCTTTAAAGAAGTTACTCCCATAGTTTGTGCGAAGCATTATGGGTTTGGGAAAAGGGTGGATAGCGTGTTTAAAGAGGAGTCTTCTACGCACACACTTTTTATGTCAGTGTGTGTGTGTTTGTGGTTTTACTTTATAAGCATGGTGTTCTTTCAGATCTCCCACACAAGACTCAGTTTTAGTCATTAATGCAACTCTAATCTCTCTCCATCAAGGTCAGAGTCAGCAAAGATTTATTAGTATGACTATAAAGCTGAAATAAATAGAAAGAAAGAAATATGCTGTATTTATTTTATTACAAATTC
>CAIGQW010000317.1:9461602-9479918 GCA_903798125.1 Danio choprae | reverse complement strand
ACACACACACACACACACACACACACACACACACACACACACACACATACGTGTGTCTGTAATTGCTGATGTATTTATGGCTCAGTGAGTGTTTTCAGTGGTTTCCTCATGTCTAATGTAGCAGCTCCTCTTAACAATCAGTGGGATGTGGTTCAACTTAAAGGGCTAGTTCACCCAAAGATGAAATTCTGTTATCATTTACTCATCCTACTTGTTTCAAACCTTTATGACTTTCTTTCTTCAGCTGAACACAAAAGAAGATAATTTGAAAAATGCTGAAAACCATTTGCTGCATCCAAATTCGCATACTTATCCTACATCCTATAAGTATGTACTTTTGTGAAGAAAAAGTACATACTTTTGAGTGTGTACCAGAAGAGTATGCAAGCTTTGGGACATACTACTTCCTCATTAATGAATTGTTATGTTGCTTAATTACCGTCCTTATTGGAGATTTAAGCAGCAGGTTAATATGCCATTCACGAGTCTTTTATGCAGAGAAATCTCCTCAGGTCTTTGGATAATTATGCATTCAGAAGTTAACCCTTATGTTTTGTTCAAATTGACTCCCCTTTTGTTATGTTTGTGGCTGTTTTTGCCTGTTACATCTTAACTAAAAGAATGCTGCGGGTGCGCCATGTATATCACGTGACAGAGCTTACCTATACCCTCTCCTCCATCCAGAATAATACACATACTGTTCACACTCCAGTTCACAAAGGAGTTTAAATGTTTCAAAATTTACATACTGTAGCAAACAAACACACTAACAAAAGTTCAACAAACAACGGCAGAACAAAGCAAAAAGGGAAGAAACACACACATAAAACAAATATCAAACACAACTCAAGTTCACACACGAAATGCCAGCTATCCTGAAATTGATGCTGCATTTCCCTTAGTATCCCACCATCGTGCTGCGCAATGATTGGAGCACCTCATCTACTCCATTGAACTTCAGTCCGTGTCCCAAATGATTGACGTCCAACACAGCCAACCTGCGTATCCTATAAAGGCAAAACAAAAACAGCAAACCCGAAACAACAGTCCACAAATTGTATAACGTCATATGGACGTAATATTGCCCCATTGACCACCACAAAGCCTTGACAGCCTTATCATGCATTTTTGATTGTTGGTGTTTTTCCCTATTGGGAAGAGGTAAAATTTGTCATTTTTACTGTTGCTCTTCAGTTGGTACCATTAACGCATTAGATAGGCCTGTGCCAAAACATTTTTGGCTTTTAGATGGAGTTCTGTTGAGTATAAAAACCAACCCAGGCTCCTTCTGAAAACGTACCTCTATATACATTTCTGGAGTGCGCCAAATATGTCCATAACATATTTAAATATTTATTTTTATATTTATATATATTATAAAATTTATAATAATAAATTGAGGCCACTGTCGACTGTCTGACTGACTGAATGACTGACTGACTAACTGACCGATCAACTGACCCCACCCTCCCTCTTCCCTAAACCCAACCAGTAGTGTTTTCAAAAGCGTCGATTGACCAGTGCCCACCCACTTCTGTAAACCCAACCAAAAATTTTAAAAAGCAATCCAGAAAAAGAAAAGCAATTGCCTGATTTTTACCACGTTTTCAGATTTTACCACATTCTCGCCCTGTTATTTACTTTATTTTTTGGATTCTGTTTTAATCTTACCTGATTTCTGGAACCGTTCTTCACCAGACTCGAACCCCGTCGTCATGGTTAACTCCTCTTTGCGTCTTAAGTCCGCCGACGTACATGGCGAGCTAACTAGACTAACTGGTAACAGCGTGAAAGCCGTCCATACGGATGTAAGCGATCAGCTGGTAAGCGTGAAAAGGAACAGCGTCATACCGCCCCATAGCGTTTGTTTTAAAAAATTAAATGCAGCCATACGTACTTCTGGCTACATAATTCGCGATCTCCAGAAACATATATAGGGCTACGTTTTCAGAATGAGCCTATGTTGATAAACGGTTTGTCTTGCGTGTCCACCATGTTTGTAATTTGTTTACACTTTTTACCTGAGTTTGTAGTTCTAATCGAATTCACGTCCAACAAGTTAGAGTACGAACGGTTTTACACTTCAAATTTCTACCAGAAATAGTAGACCATCTGGGAACCTTTGGCGTACTCTTTCAACAAACTACAGTTTGGGACACACTAATTTTATTTTCGAATACTATTTAGGATGGATAGTATGCCAATTGGGACACAGCAATTGGAGAAAGGTGAAAACCTGTAACCATTGACTTCCATAGTAGGAAAAACAAATACCATAAAAGTCAATGGTTACAGGTTTTCAGCTTTCTCCAAAGTATCTTCGTTCATGTTCAACAGAAGAAAGAAGCTTTGAAAGCACATGAGGGAGAATAAATAGTTAGTAAATGGTCACGTTAGGGTGAACTATCCCTTTAACAGTGTATTCTCTTTCCCCCTTTGCTGGCTTTGCTAATACCGCTTCTTACACACACCTACTGTGTTTTTCAGGCTACAACCCCTGTCAGCATTCCCAGCATGCCCTCATGCCCGCCTCACAGTGAGGATAGGATTAGTGTATCCTGGCAGTCGCCCCCTGTCATATATAAAGGTCCACCGGTGAGATGCTACTCTCCTTCCTTTCTTGTTTTCTTACATTTCCTCCTTTTTTTTCCAGCTGGTAACTCATGAAGTGCTGAAAAGAGTCTGCTTGAGTTCAGTCTTTCTCTGTCTCTCGGGGTCTTTCAGAAGTTGCACTTGCATGACTTTTGGTTTCCTGTCTCCGATGCTTTTGCAAAAACGCAGGAAAGCAGACTTTAAACCTCTGTTACAAGCTGATAACAGAGACATCTGGTAAACAGTGTAATATGAACTAATTAGGAGCATGATGGGTAAGTTACTTCAAAAAATAATTCATTACTAATTACTAGGCCCACAAGGAATTTCCGCAGATTTTTGAGCCCACCATTTAGTTAATTTACGGTAACGATTTACTTGAAGGGGTGTTCATAAGATTGTCTTTAAACCTTTATAATCATGCCATGAAAACTGTGTCATTCGCTCAGTTTTGACATTTTAAACACAAAGATGACATTGTTTGTTATGACAACTTGACACACAAATAGATCACAACTTGTTTTTGTCTTTTTCATAACAACTTGACATTACCAAGACAACAACAATTGTCATAAATCTGTCATAGACAGCCATTAAAATATGTTATAAATTTTATAACAGCGTCATTAATATTTTTCTGACCTCAACTACAGTGGCACAAGCTGAATTCGTCATTAAAATGTCATTAAATATTAATGACGGTGTTAAAAATGATTGGGCAAAGACATTGTAATGACAAATACAGTTTGTTTCACTGAAAAGGTGATCAGAAAATGACACAATTCTGATGGCCTCGTGACAATCATGTTTATGACAGGTTTATGATAAGTTATGTTATTTTGGTAATGTCAAGCTGTCATGACAAAGATGAAGATTGGTTGTGATGTATTTATGTCAAATTGTCATGAGAAACAATGTCATCTTTGCATTTAACGGAGCAAATGACTCTTAATAGCAGTTGTCATAAGCATGAATAAAATCACATTTTATGATTATAATGGTTTCATGACAGTCTTATGAACAGCCTTTCAAGTAAAGTGTTACTCTTTATTTACTATTATTTAGATGTGTGTAAACATATTTATTCAGTTTTTATGTTCATTTTAGTAATATTATTGAATAATATGCGAATGTTTTTATGATTTATGTACAATGCAGTTTGTAAAGTAATATTTTCTGTCTTTTAGTAGATATGTTATATGAGACATCATTTACCAAACAAGTGGTTCTAATTGGATTTGCATTGTGAACCTTAAAAAAAAGTTCAAATGTACATTTTTTATTGCATGTGTTTAGTTTTTAGTTATTATACTATCTAAATCATTCCACAAAAATCTGCAGATTTTGTACAAATTCTGTGCAAAAATAGCTAAAATTGTCCGCAGATTCTGAATGGCCCTGCTTATTACATCATTAAAATTGTATTTAATTTACTTTCCTAATGAATGAAAAGTAAGTTCGTTTCATTACTTGATTCAAATGCATAGACAATAGAAAAATAAATTCTTTAAATGCGAGTTGAGCAGGTTTTTCACAAAACTAAACAACATATGTATCAAAGCTCAAGATGTTTCCAAGGAATGACACCATGTTTCATACATACGGTACACGGCATCAATGAGTGCACCAAGAGTTTGATCATCTAACATGTTTAGGATTAGAAAGACAGTACAGTTCAATTCAAATGTTTGAAGTTCAAATGTGTTGCAAAAACAAATCGCAAACGACAAAATGTAATATTTTTTTATGTTTCTTTTGATTTGTTGTTCTTTATTATTCATTATTTAGTTGATGTTTTTCCCTAACATATTTGTTACCAACTTTGAACTTTTGAGAAAAAAATATTTTTTACTTTATATTAATACAAAAAAGCTCAAATAATGTATCTGTTTACACGAACATACTTCTAATAAAGCACCAACTTTAAAGATATGAAATGTATTGACGTAGAAGACCGTTTAAATTGTGACACTATTTCACAAGATTACAGTTTTACTGTTGTTGTTTTACTGTTGGTGATCTTTTTTACTTTACATTAATACAAAAAAAAGCTAAAATAATGTATCCACAAACATTTCCACAGTTTTAATAGTAGTAAAGCACCGACTTTAAAGATATGAAATGTATTGACATAGAAAACAGTTTAAATTGTGACAGTATTACACAAGATTACTTTACCGTTTTTCCAGTTAGTGACTTTTTAATGACTAATTAAAGTATAATAATTAAAATATTTTAGAACGTAAAAGAAATATATATCATCAATATACCAATATGCTCATCAATAGATTTCCCTCTCTTACAGTATCACAGGTGTCTGCATATTTGCTTGTTTGTTGCGTTTGACCACCTTTAACATGATTTGTAATGTTTTTCTTAGGGCCCGATGACTCAAATCCGCACTGTCAGCATCGGTGAGAAGAGACAACCTGTTAACCACACCACTGTCAGCAAAACACACACCAACACCACCTCCACTTCCAAACCCACCACTGGAACCAGGTAACCCGTGTGAAAATGTTTATATCACACACTGTTGTTAGGTGAACAATTAATCTGTGCTGTGTGTTTTAACACCAAAAAAGGACACCCCTGCCAGATTAACCCTTTGACTGCCGCTCTACCTGTTAAAGTCATTTAAAGAATCACTGTTTTAAATAATGGCTTACACACACAGCACTGTTGGTTGCACTACTGCACTTGATTTTGGTTTTATTGTAAAAAAAAACAAGAAAGCATGTTAAATGAAAATCTGAAATATTTTATGGCATACTATAAAAATAGGTCGACACATGGCACTCACGGCGACCCGGGTTTGATTCCCGACTCGAGGTCCTATGCCGATCCTTCCCTTCTCTCTCCTCTCCCCACACTTTCCTGTCAAATACTCTTAACTGTCCTCTACATTAAAGGTGAAAACCCTGAAAAAACTATTATAAAAAAACTAAATAAAATAAAAAATAAATAATCCACCTAATAGTTCTGATAGTAGTGAATGAGTTGAGGCATAATCTGACAGGGATGCATTTTTTTTTTCAGCTGTACACTGATGACCATCACCAAACAAACTTAATAAGGGACATTACCAGCACTAAAACATATCTTGAAACTGCGTCTAACTTAATAACAACAGTATTCTGCCTGTCAGATCATTTATGTCCTCCGTATCCTCCTAGAAAACACAATTGCAACACATTGTAATATAATGTCTTTATTTTACATCTCATTTAAGTTCAGGGAATCCACATTTTAGACAGCCGACTGTCAAATAGGGGAAAAAAACTACACTATAAATGAATAAAGGGCTCACATAAAAGGCAAGAAGGCAAGCCCATTTGCTTAATGCAACAATTAAACCAAAAAAAAAACGGATATTTTCACAATGTGTGACGTGTGGGAGAAAATGCTATGTTTTTCAATGCAAAATGGAGCATCTGGTCAAACTACCGGCTTCCGTATGTTTATCTGGCAATATATAAAACTTAGGATCTGGGTTTTTAAACTTATCAGAGGTGAAAAATGTTACAAAGCAACTTTTCAATATTAAATCAAGCAAAAATAAATTGTTAGAGCGCCAAGCAATGTCTCCGTACTTTCATTCTAATGGGTCGTTTTCCCCCATGGCACAAACAGTAGGGGAGAGCGGGGACGAAAGTACCGTTTTTCATAAAAACCTGATTTTAAAAGATAATGTTTTTAGCAGAAATATATTTTTGCTGTGGTTACTAACTTACAAGTGTGGTCTATGAACATCAGGTGTTATTTTGTATCATTGTAGAACAACTCCAATATAACTTCACTTTAAACAAAAGTTGCACATTGTTACTTTTGACCCCATCAGCAGGGATGAAAGTAACACACGGGAGGGTCAAAAGTAACACAACAATATTTGCTAGATTTACTGGCTTAATCTTGTTTATTTTAAATATATCTGACTATGACCTTGTTAATGTTCACTGCAAACATATTTTGTCCTTTATTTTTACAAAACATATTAATCTGCATTTTCATTAGAAATTTCGCTTCCATCAAATGTTTTAAAAGCAACCCAACAATGCAAAATGTTACAATTTTCTACAATTTTTGAATATTTATTTTTATTAGTATTGGCAATATGCATTAATTTTATAAAGCATATAAATCAAAACAGGGCCTCACGGTGGCGCAGTCGGTAGCACGCTCGCCTCACAGCAAGAAGGTCGCTGGTTCGAGCCTCGGCTGGGTCAGTTGGTGTTTCTGTGTGGAGTTTGCATGTTCTCCCCGTGTTGGCGTGGGTTTCCTCCGGGTGCTCCGGTTTCCCCCACAAGTCCAAAGACATGCGGTACAGGTGAATTGGGTAAGCTAAATTGTCCGTAGTGTATGAGTGTGAATGGGTGTGTATGGATGTTTCCCAGGGATGGGTTGCGGCTGGAAGGGCATCCGCTGCGTAAAACATATGCTGGATAAGTTGGCGGTTCATTCCGCTGTGGCGACCCTAGATTAATAAAGGGACTAAGCCGAAATGAAAATGAATGAATGAAATCAAAACACTGAAAACAAGTGAAAAATAAGGCATGGCTTTTATCAGTGGGACATAAATAACAGTGTTACTTTCGTCCCTACAGGAACTCTTGCCATTTAAACCTGATTTACTTTGAAACTGAAAAACTCAGGGTTAGCAAACTTAAGGATGTGTTATTGCACTAAATAACCTGTAGATTGATCATTACTGTGATGCATGAAAAGAGAAACACAACTTGTAATAAGGAAAAAAAGAACTGTTACAATTTTCGTTTTGCACTTAAAAAGTGAAATTTGGAGCTAACCGCGGGAAACGGCCCCGGAATCAGCTGATATTTGGCAGCTCCATCAAGGGTTGCATGCAGAATGTGCTGTTATAGGCTAGAAAGCAAAAGTTGTCAGAGCTTCAAGAAAATCAATATGTTACTTTCATCCCATGTTACTTTCGTCCCGCTCTCCCCTAGTGACTTTTTCTATGCCAACCAAGTCTATGAGAAGCGTCTTAAAGGGAGCAGGACATGTCAGATACTAGAGAGCATTTGATTGGTCAGAAGATTTGTTGAGAAACTGAAGTATGAAAATGTGAAAAAAAACAATTTATCCGTTTAGGCAGAAGTGACAAACGGCAAGTTATATCAGGTTTATATCTTAATGCCTTTTTGTCACTTTATTTGGAACACACTGGCTTATAGGTGAAGTTTTACAAACTAATTTCGAGAGGAGCACGTGATATGATCGATCGTGGCTGGTCTCTCATTCGTAATCAGCAATAATACAGTCAGATTGATCCAGGCAATAAATAGACCGATGTCGCCCTACTGCCTTATCTTTGTTTTGGAAGAATCCCTCCTTCCACCCCATCTCCTCCTTTTCCTCCTTTTACCAGGGGGTGCTCTCGAGACCTACCTGATCTCAGACCCCCTTAAATGCTTATTAACCAGTCAGGAGCCCTGGGCTCAATTATCTCCAAGCTCAGGGTTTTCTTCCGGGACAGCATGCCAAACCTGCTAATAGCGTCAAGCAATATCTAAGTGTGAATTCTTGAAATATATCTTTCAAACTAACATACTTATATTAACAGCTAAAAATCATTATTTTATGTTCACGGGACCTTTAAGAACAATTTAAAGTGAAACTAGTTTTACTTTTACTCAAATATATTTACAGGCCACATACTTGTGTTTGTAATTAAGTACAGTTTTTACTCAGTATTGTACTTTCATTTGAGTCAGTTGTTTTTAGGAGTCTTGCATTAAAGCTAACCCAAATGTAATATTTGCCCAGGAAACCCCGCGGTGAAGCCAAGAAGTGCCGGAAGGTGTATGGCATGGAGAAGAGGGACCTGTGGTGCACAGCGTGCCGCTGGAAGAAGGCCTGCCAGCGCTTCACTGACTGAGTCCCTCTTTAAACCCACTTCTGCTCTTTATATGCGTTGTTCCAAAGGAATGAGCACTGAAAGCTCCTGCTACTCTCACTGTGGACTAGAGCTGAGATGATGTTCATCTGACGCGTGTGGCTTTTTACTTCCTCCAGGCCACAAGGGGGTGCTCTTCTCCTAACGCTTCCATAGTGGAACACTGAGACTTTACTTAGAAAAAAGAAAACAGATAAAAAGCTGAAAAGAGAAAATGATTTTTGAAAAAAAGGCTTTTGCTGCATTGCGTATTAAAGCGAACAGAAGTATTTTTCTAAAGTAATCCAGAAACGAAATGGCGTATTTTCACATGGAATACAGCTAACGATTTTCAGTCGTTTTAAGAGTGGCAGACTTTATACAACGTTTTTACTGTTCTCTAAGCTATTTTTATTGAGTGTTTTCAACAGTTAACCCTCGCTCAAATTCAAATCGGCTCACATTTCTGGACTTACCGCTTTATTTTGCCTACAAGCACTTTTAATGCTCATTAAAATCATTTGATTAAAGCAGAGTACCATCGGCGCGTTCACTGTGAGCGTTTTTGACAACTAGTCAAAAACCGTTCGAACACAAGTGGCTAAAGTGATACCTCCGAATGAGATTGAGCCTTCGAGAGAGAGAGAGGCGTCCGTGCACTTTTGTAGTGCAGGAATGTAAAATGGCGTCTCTCTCTCTCTTTCTCTGCGCTAATGCACCAGAAATACTCTGTCCCTCACAGATCAACTGCCTCTCTATAAGCTATGAGGTTTATTCCTGTCAGTCCGCAGTATTAATTCACACTTCACATTTAAACCGACCACCTGCTGTCCCAGTCTAATGTGATCCATAAATCCAAGTGTTTTCCTCGAGTCTTTTTGTGCTTCCTAAGGAATCATTTGCTTCTCATTCAGCGTCTGGATGTAATTCCCACAATGGAAGCGCTTGCTCTGATAGCTGTGCTTTCTTTTCGTATGGAGGGTGACGGTTTGCGGCTGGTGTCCACTGTGCGCTCTCATATTCTCAATATGAGCGGAGCAGATCTGAGTTGTTTTTGACAATTTTCCAAGACGAATATCTAAAAATACTGAAATACTTTTATTTGAGAACAAAAATGACATGTAGCGAGCATTTATACGACAGTATTTCAACTAAAAACTGAGATATTATTAATGAACTTTGGTCACATTCGGAAACAAAACTTTGAGAATATGTTTTAAAGTGCTCGATTTTTAAAATGATAACAATTATGTATGTGTAACTTGATGTTGTGAAGGCCTGAAAGTTTTTTTTTTTTAAAACTACACTGCCATCGTCTTTCTGTAAAAAATTGCGTAGGTGAAAATGTAATTCATGGTCCGTCTATAGATGCGCAACAAAGTCCGAATTATTAGCCCCCCTGTATATTTTTTCCCCAATTTCTGTTTAAAGGAAAGAAGATTTTTCTCAACACATTTCTAATAACGGATTTCTTTTATCTTTGGCATGATGAAAGCACATAATATTTTACTAGATATTTTTCAAGAAACTAGTATTCAGTTTAACGTTCAATTTAAAGGCTTAACTAATTAACTTAATTGGGTTAATTAGGCAATTTATGGTAATTAGGCAAGTGATTGTATTACAGTGGTTTGTTCTGTAGACAATTGAAAAAAACATTGCTTAAGGGGGCTAATAATATTGGCCTTAAAATGGTTTTAAAACAATTTAAAACTGCTTTATTCTAGCCTAAATAAAACAAATAAGACAAAAAAATATTATAAGAAATACTGGGAAAAAATACTGGGAAATATTTGAAAAGAATCACAGGAGAGCTAATAATAATGTTGACTTTAACTGTATAACAATTAAGTGCGTTTGTGGTTAAAACGTGAAAAAACAGGATGTTTCTCTTTGCAGTCAGTTTTTCTTGTACTACATTTTTCATAAAGGATAGTTCACGTAAAATGTGAATTCTGCCATCATTTACTCAAACTTCACTATTTAAGTAGCTTTCCTCTATTGAACACAAAAGATAATATTAAGGTAGTATAAGGCAGCAACCAGCATTCTTCAGAATATCTTCTTTTGGTGTAAAACCACTTGAGGGGGAGTAAATTATAAGGTAATTTACATTTTTGGGTGAACTGTCTCTTTAAGAGACCTCACACCGATGATGAGAGTTCTGGTAATTCAAATGATAATGATTTGACATAATCTGTTCAAAATTTATTTTGCTTAGTGGTTATTTACATAAAATACGTTTCAAATAAGTTGAAATAATTATGAAAAGTTGAAATAATTCATGGAAATTCGTGGAAAAGTTTCCCTTAATTGAATTAAGTTGTGTTCAACACCCTTTTTTTTAGCGTATAAAAATAAAGATATACACTCACAAATTTACGTTTGCTGTTTGTTCAAACTACTTATTTAAAATGAGCTGAAACAACACAACTCTTGAGGTTTTTAGGGGGACAACTTAATTGTTACATGTTGAATCCACTAGAATTTGTAATAACTAATAAGCTAACTTAATTCCTTCATGTTGTAATCTAATTGTGTGGAACCCTAACATTTTTTTACAGTGTAGCTTTATGGTAAAACCTTTACTCAAAAAATGGCTTTTGCTGCTTGTTCAAATGACTTACTGTATTTAAAATGACACACACAACAGGGACAACATGAAGGAATTAGTGTTGTCAGCCAATCAGAATCCATCCTGCTATAAACAGCTGAGCATTTAAAGCCACAAACAACAAAACTTCCCCATGTGCACTTATAGTAAACCCCAGTGCTATCATCATTTGCTGTATATGACGTATGTGCCTTAATATCTTGAGTTATTTTTGTTCTCAAGTAAATGTTTCACGGTTTAAGAATGTTTTGGTATTTTTAATACCAAATACTGAAAACAACAACAAAAACACTTAGGAAGAAACTCTTATTATTTTTTTAATTTTTGCAGTGAGCCCATCAAACACTGACATATGAATGTGATCTGCATTATTAAAGGGACAGTTCATCCCAAAATGGCCATTCTTTCATCCTTTACAAATGTTGGGTGAACTGTAGCTTTAAGGTCAGAGGTTACTATAGGAGTAGTTCACTCAAAAATCCAACTTTTCATTTTGGCGATACATTAAAAGAAACTCTGAGCTCAAAACCTCAGCAGAGTGCGAAAACATTTTGTGTTGCTAACATTCCATGTCAGCAATGCATTTGATATTATTTTTCACCTTCCAGGGAAGATTATTCAGGATATCTTTACACAACAACGTTTCATGAGTTTTTTTGACAAGGCCGGTTTGGGGGCTTGAAAATACAAATAGTTTCTGAAACGATACTGCCACCATCTCCATGTTAACTGCATGTCAGACATGTTTCTTATGCTTTCAATCTATGGTGATGTGAGTATTCAGCAATGCTCAACTACAGGACTCCAATATCAGCGGGTTCCATTCGAAAGGCCTCATCATCCCTACACCCTAACATCCCTTTGAAGGGATTAGGGCATAGGGATTATCCTTTTCGAATTTAATGTGCTTTTTCCACCAGGCAACATTCCTGCACAAATGATCATTGGGTCCTGAAGTGTACATCAGTTGTACCCTTCAAAATTCTTTATTTTGAAGGGCCCTTCGAAGTGGCCAGTTTGGAACAACACTTCAGGGTGGTGGCCATGATTGTTTTCACTCCTAAAGTGCCCGTCGGAGGGTGATATATCCTGTTTGGAACGCACTATATAAGATGTGTAGTGTTTGTTTGCATACAAACATCGCCCCCTACTGGTCTGGCATACAGAAAACAGCATTTTAGCTATTCATTCTGTGTAAAACGTATTATTTTCGACCTTTCCAAAAACGTAACTAAAAAAACATTTGCATTTTTGTTGGGTAAATGTACCCTTAAAGGGATAGTTCACCCCAAAATAAAATTGTCATCATTTATTCACCCGCCTCTCTTTCAAAACCTGTTTGATTTTCTTTATTTGGTTAAACACAATATTTTTTTATTATCATACAATGTTTTTCCATACTATGTATGCCTATGTCTACCGGTTTCCATCATTCTTCAAAATATCTTCTTATGTGCTCGACAGAAACTCATAAACGTTTGGAGGTTTAGTAAATTTCCAGTGGGCCTCACAGTGGCGCAGTGGGTAGCACGTTCGCCTCACAGCAAGAAGTCGCTGGTTCAAGCCTCGGCTGGGTCAGTTGTCGTTTCTGTGTGGAGTTTGCATGTTCTCCCTGTGTTGGCGTGGGTTTCCTCCGGGTGCTCCGGTTTCCCCCACAAGTCCAAAGACATGCAGTATAGGTGAATTGGGTAGACAAAATTGTCCGTAGTGTATGAGTGTTAATGGGTGTGTATGGATGTTTCCCAGAGATGGGTTGCAGCTGGAAGGGCATCCGCTGCGTAAAACATATGCTGGATAAGTTGGCGGTTCATTCCGCTGTGGCGACCCCAGAATAATAAAGGGACTAAGCCGAAATGAAAATGAATGAATGAATGAATAAATTTCCAGTTTTGGGTGAACTTTCCCTTTTAATTTTCTTTCAGCTTTTATAGAACCAAACAAAGCTGGCAATCAAATCGTAGCTCCCGACACACGTAGCAGTTCAGAGTCAAAACAAATAGCCAAATGTCTGAAACCATCAAATCATGTAGTCCAATCACAGCTTAGAGCAGCTTTGTCTTCTCTTTCCCAGCGGTCAGAAAGGAAAGAGGGTCCCTCTCATGATCACAACCTTCACTAAGTGCCAATGAGAAGAACAAGAGGGAAAAAAAATGTAATTGCACTAACTTGTACTGCACAAAGCGTATATTTTTATGTACCGTTTTTTTTTATACGCAGAAATTGAAGTTTTTAAAACGCGAAGCTTAATGGTTGACCGCCGTGGTTCTCTTCATCGGGTCAGGGATGGGGTTGTTTCACTGACCTTGCAACTATAAGCTTACATGGCGGTACTTTACGGCGACGTTGTTCCTGTTTAAGTCTTGCAGTACATAACTCTTACAAAAAAAAAAATTAACCATGGTTTTATTATAGAAAAATTGCATTAGCCATGTTTCGTTTGGCATTTTGATTACCATTTGTATAACCACAACATTTTTACTATCAATACAGTGGTTAAACTACTTTAACCATGGTTATGTTGTGGTTACCATAGTTTAAATATGTTTTATTTGTAGTAAAACCATTGTTAATCTTCCGTAAAAGGAAGCTCGCCATTGGTTATGCGACTGCAGGCTTTGGTGACTATCATTCAGGCTTGTTTCTAGGGAACTTCACTGTCTTGATTTCTGATAAACATCGTTTCTGATTTATATTTGGGGGTCGTTTCTTTCTTTATAGGAATGATGATTTTGGATTATAAGCATCAAAAATCTGTCAGACAGTGACGCTTTGAAGGAACACTCCACTTCTTTTGGGAATAGGCTCATATTAAGTGGCTTTGAGTCTATTCAGACAATCCCCAGGTCTGGTGGGAGCACTTTTAGCTTAGCTTAGCATAAATCATTGAATCGGATTAGACCGTTAGCATTTTAGTTTTGATAATTTTCCTATTTAATGTTTGACTCTTCTCTAGTTATTATGTAAGTCTGACAGAAAATAAAAAGTTGCTATTTTCTAGGCCACTGCTTAAAATCCTTGTGCCGGATGCAGCCATGGTATGGCGGCAAAATTCCTTGATTATTACGCCAGAATATATTTAGCGTTATGGGCTTTGAAAAATAGCTAATTTTCATTCTCTGTTTGTCTTAGTACATGATGTAACTAGAGAGGTGTCAAGCTTTAAGTAGGAAAATTAACAACACTTTTTTTATTTGAGCGAGATGCTAATGGTCTAATGCGTTTCAATGATCTATGCTAAGCTAAGCTAAAAGTGCTCCACCAGAACCACAGATTGGCTGAATGGATTCAAAACTGGTAAAACTCTAGTGTTTAACTCTAGGGGACTTATAAAATGAGTCGATTTCCAAAAACAAAAACAAAAAAACAAGTGGAGCGTTCCTTTAAATGCTCATCAGACTTTGATAAAATGATCTAAAAACCTTCAGAGCAAGAATGGATTTGTTTTGTGAAAGTATGAGTATAACGTGTATATATTCATTGTATATTTGGGGAAACGGGGGAGGGGCAAAAGAAGCATCAACGAATGTAAAATCTACAAAATGAAACGCCTGTAATCAGTGTTTTTATCGGCTGTCTCGCGCAAATATCTTTCGCTCTCTTCTTTCATATCAAGTTAGTTAGAACCACTCAGTGTTTATCTTCCTTTCGTTTTCTCTTCGGTTTCCCGCTAGCATTGACGCGTTTTCATTGTGTTGTGGAGAAGCGAGTGTGTTTGTACTATTGTGAGGCAGGAGAGACGTTACGATGTGGATCATTGCGTCGTCCTGCGCTGCACATTCCTATCGGCGACTTTACGCAATTCGTTTTTGTCTATCCGTTCCCCGTTTTTCTAACTTCACTGACTGCCTGTTGCTTCGAAGCCAGAATATTAAGCTAAACACCCAAGAAAATGTGTAAAAAACAAACAAAAAAACTCCACTTGCTTAGTAACGTTTCAGTGTTAGAAAAGCATCATTACAATAATCTCATTATTCAGTACGGCTTTGACGATTATGCGATTTACCTTTCAGAACAACACCTTCTGCCTTGTTTAACTGTTATGGTCTTTCAAATTGTGTTTCCTTTATTTTTTTCCTCCATGTCACTTCTTTGGTTGAGATTTGATGCATGTCTTGTATCATCTTTGTACTATCTTGCTTTATTGGAACCATTATTGTTTGTTGAGAAGTTGGCAGTGATGTGTCCAGAGTTGAGTGAATGAACGAGAGGATGGAGGTGTTTGTGCTGTTGACTTTCGGTTGGTTGGAGATGAGAGTGTGATTTCTGTGGCTGTAATGTGGAGATTGAAATAAACATGGATTTCAGAACAATGTTTCACTGGAACTTTATTTTTTTTATTATTGTGTGTTTTGAGTTAGTTCAAGTCTAAAAATAATCTCTAAAAAAAATAATGTCCTAATGTTTCAGTTTGAAATGAAATTACATGATATAACTATATAAATGAATATAAACTACCATTGAACAGGTTTTGGGGCTGGTAAAATATGTTTTTCTTTTTTGTATTTTTAAGTGGTTCACCATGGTTTCATTTTATGTATATTATTATTGTTATCTGTGATTCAAATCATTATTCCAGTCTTCACTGTCACTTTAGAGATCAGTCTAATATGCTTTTTTCAGGATTCATTGATATAAACAGAAAAAGAAGAGCAGTGATTTGAAACAGAAATCTTCAATTATAAAAGACTGTAGCCACTTTTGATGAACGTGTCCTTGCTGAGTAAAAGTTGTCAAAAAGAAACAACAATTAAAAAGAAAAAAACCTTACTAACCTCAAATATTTCAATGGTAGCGTATAATAAACATACTTACGCTTTATTCAAAGCTAATCGTGATCGCTCTGGTTATGTTTGGCAATGGATGTTGGTTACCATGAAAATGTTGTCAGTGTAATTAAACTCTCTGGTGTTGTTTGGCCATTTTAGAAGAGATAAACAAAAACATTTTAAAAAAAAAAGATTTGGTGAATATTGTGAATGGAGGAAGGGGAAACAATCTACAAATCAACAACGATACACACAAAAAAAAGCAACAAACAGCAGTGAAGAGGTGAACCTCAAAAACATCATTAATGCAAAGCACGCACGCACGCACACACGCACGCACGCACGCACACACACACACACACACACTGGCACGACTGTGTTGAGAAATAAGCTGAGAAACGCATATATAGATATAAATGGTCCATAATTTGGTCCAGTATTTGCTCAAAGGAAACGCAGACATAAATAGTAAAGGAAGCCAAAATGTGTCATGGATGTAATTAGGGTTGCCAAGTGCATGGTTTTCCTGTGGAATTGGGGTACTTTTAACCCATAGATATATACAGTAGATATCGCATACGAACCCTGAGCATGCGTCAATACCGCTGCCACATTTGTACAGTGCTTCCAGGACAAAAATTCCACCACACTAGTCAAGACTAAAGCCAATTTGAAGAAGCTAGACTTTTGCGCTGCGTACAGGTGTAGTAACGAGCAAACAAAGCATAAAGGCATAACATTTTATAGATATATTTAGTTTAGATTTAGTTTTTTATGATTGTCTATGTTATGAACTTTTGTGCTAAACAAGTAACGTTATTGATAATAATAGTCACTTACTGCACTGACCATAAGGCAAAGTAGCACCAACTTGCACTAAATTCTAGGCTTATGCTAGTTTTGTTGAATAAAATCAGCAAACAATGTAAATGAAATATGACAAGAAGACACTGCGGTGCCAGAAACCTGTATTATTGTCAGCTAAGTGAAGTAACGGCTAGTTTTTGAAGTAACTTAAAAGGGTGCCTAATAACATAACAGTGCCTGCGCCTCAATGTGCATACTGTCCACCCTACATTATTGAATATTAGAATTGTTATATACCATTTAGATCAGAAAGGTGAATATGCACATTGAGACGCAGGGATATCGGTGGTTCACACGAAACGTTCATAACGGAGATTCATTCACAAATGAATCGTTCCCTCCATTAGAAATAGAAGTGAAAGGAGGAGAGGGGGTGTGTTTCAGGACATGGATTAGATCAAATTTAACAGGGAGGGTGGATAATACATTTCCATGGCCACAAACACATGCTCTTTGTTGGCAATGCCCGTGCAGTCACATCCATCGATGTAGAAAAGTGATGTAAAATTATAATTTTCATAATTTAAAAAATATATTTACATACAAACCACCGGGAAAAACTCCCAATCATAGATATATGTATATATGTTTATATATCTATGGCTCCAGATGGCCAGTCCTCCACTGCATCTTGGTCCCACATTCATTTGAAAGGAGCGCTACCCTGTACTAAATTGGCGGCTCTATTGACGCTTTCCTTCCAATAGACAACGACAGCGTAGGCAACATCTAATGTAAATATCTATGATCTTTAACCCACTTGGCACTGTTTTTTTTTGTTAACTTATGGTTTGACATATTGCGTCAATTATATTTATATTATAATTATTATTAGCTTTATATAATTAATTACATTAAAAAATATATAAATAAACTCTACCAAATATATATCCTACCAATGATACAAACTATTGGGATGTTGAAACAGGGTAAGCAAGCACAGTTTTGTGAGGTGCAAAGGCTACACAGGAGAGACTGTGCCATGACTGACATTTCAAAGTTAACAGATATGTTGCTAATTTTATGAAAAAGAATAATTGTAAATGCTAATATACAACCTTGTATAATGCAAAATATGTATTCTACATATGTGCGGTGGCATATTTTGAGTTTTGCAATTACAGGGATGGTTTGATTGGCCATCGGGGTAGTTTTTTGTTTTTTTTTTTTGCAAAAACCTGGCAACCCTGAAACTAATTCACAATGTTTTCCATTATATTAATATTAAATACTAATTTTCACCTGAGATTTGGAGACAAATTAGAGGGGGTTAAAAAGGACTTTAGAAAGATGGCTATTCTGTGCTATTTTTACTACACTTGGCAGTTAGTAAAGGCATCTTACTTTATAAAATAGGAAAAGTTATACCTGGAGTGTTTTCTCTAGGTTTTCATGCCTGTAACTTCTACATCCTATAATATTTTGGGCATTAACAGTCTTTTTCTTTCGATATCTTAAGTTTTATGTTCCCGTATTGTTCATTTCCAGAGATATATAAACTTCAGTGTGGCTCAGTGAGAAACGCCAAGTTTGCGAGTTTAACTTAAACAGCTGACAGAGTTTCTAGTTTCAATATCATGTGTT
>CAIGQW010000317.1:9442275-9453591 GCA_903798125.1 Danio choprae | reverse complement strand
AGTACCGTATAGGCAGTGCGATATTCTGCCAGTAACTGCACTCGTACCGCCTCTTCACCCTTCACCCTTGTGTATTACTCCGCTCACATACAGCAACAAGCAGAGGACACTCAACAGTTTGACAAATATTGCTGCTGTTGAGCAACATAATGTACTTTTGAGGCTTTTCAGGCAAAAATGTAATTGTTTAGATTGCAACTATGCAATTTATTTATAAGGATAGTGCCTATTTTAAATATTTATAATTTCTGAGAGACAGTGCGTCGGCAGCCATTAGCCTGTCATTGAGCAGACCAAAGACGATTGACATTGTCCATCCACAAGATGGCGACAGAGACCGCATAATAAGCCCTTAGAGGAGGAAAAATACTGCGTAGTTTTTAAACTACAGCTGAACAAATCATTCACCTGGTAGTGATTGCATTGCTTTTTCGAGGTTAATTATTGTGATCTCCCAATTGCAACAGAGAAATACAGGGAAATCTCTGTAGATTGATGACATTTGCCGTTCAGCCTTATAATCTTAAAATGTCAGCAAAATCACCTGTTTTATCATCACTTTAGACATTACGCTAGAGAATCATTCAAATACTAGCTCTAAAGTGACGTGTGTAAATGAGCAATGGTTTCTGCGGTTCTGACGTCAGCTGCAGATGTGAATGAATGGCGGAAGAAAGTAGTTCCTCTTAAAAAAGGATTTTGAGACTCTCCGTGTTTGATGTTCTTTTTTTATATACACGATTATGCCGTCGAACTGTTGTATAAACGCAATATCACACTCGTGATATCACAATATCACACTAAGGCAACGCACGCCTCACACCAGTGCCGATATACAGCCACATCACACTGCTACTCGTGTGATATTGCTCATGTATATATGTTTACTGTTGGTTACTAGGTTACCTATACTACAGTCAGGTGCTCTAAAAACTTGATAAACAACTAATTTGCATTTGGGATTTTTTTTCCCAATTTGCTTAACGTTTTTGTTCGTAATTATATCTCTTTACACCTATCAAAAAACACTTAAATTCTCTGTAATTACTAGGTATGTGTTTGAGTAAAATATGAATCTTTGTTTTATTCTATAAAGAGCACATTTCTTTCAAGTTGCAAATCAAATATTGACATCTGAACTCTTCTGAAGTTAAAACATTAACTTTGTTGACTATAAATGAACATAACCATGTCTACCATGTCCAACGTGTATAGTCCAGCAAAAGTGGCCCGGATCTGAGCAACTGTTTCGGGTTCGTCAGGGAAAAAGCGCTCCAGAACACCTGGCCGGGCCAATTCCTGCTGGACCTTCTTAGTCCCGGCGAGATGAGTGCTGATATCTGGACACTTCACCGCCACTGAGCGCTCCATCATCAGACGCACCTCCCAGCTCTGAAACACAAAACGCACATCAAACCACATGCATTTGCACATCTGGCTTTTCATTCATTCATTTTCTTTTCGGCTTAGTCCCTTTATTAATCAGGGGTCGCCACAGTGGAATGAACCGCCAACATCTGGCTTTACTATAGGGAAATAAATCCTCACCTGCTCTGAGGTGTAGTTTTGAGGCATGTATCCATTTCGGAAATAGACAATGGCTATCTCATGGCCAGCTCTGGAGGATGAATTATTAAATGAATTAGAAAAACGTAAAATGTTTAACCCTTGTGTATTGTTCAAATTTACTATACTTTCATTATGTTGGTGGCCGTTTTTGCCCCATTGACTTCCATTATAACTACATTTTTTGATTGCAAAGCTATGACACCATATAATCATGCATTCTGATTGTTGGTGGTTTTGGAAAGATATACAATGTGCCACTTTTACTGTAGATTATCAGTTGACATCATTAACCTTTTAGATAGGACTGTGCAAAAACAATTTGGGCTTTTATATGGAGTATAACAGCAAATTATAGTGTGCGTGCATAAATACACTTACTATGTTTTTGTTTACCCCATGTAGTTCTGAGAGCTGAGGTGCTTATTTTGATTTTCTTAGACATATCAAGGTAAGTGCACAAAAAAGCTCTCTCTCACACACACACACACACACACACACACACACACACACACACACACCAACAACAACAACAACAACAACAAAACCAGCAACAATCAAGAATACATAATAATATGGTATCATGGCTTTGCAATCAAAAAATGATGTTATAATGAAAGTCAATGGGGCAAAACCAGCAACCAACATAACGAAAGGGTAGTAAATTTGCCCAGAGTGTATTGTTGAGTTGATGACAATTTCAAAGCATTTTCCAAAAATGTATGTCAAAATAAGAGTCAGAAAAACATGTAAATATTTTTATGACTGAAAAACAAAAGTCATTTCTATGTGCTGCGTGATGCAAAAAAAGATATTGGTGATTTTTAACAATAATTCCTATTTTTTATGTATTTTACCAAGTGTACCAGGGCAGATTTAGGCCTGCAATTAATAAAAAATGAAACGTGACTAAAATCTATCATTAAAACCCCATTCATTCAAAAGATTTGTTCAAAATAGCTGATTCATTAAGAAAACAAGACGGCTGCCTTTATGAACTTATGACTGATGTGCCAATTACACTAGTGCATTTTCCTTTTAAAAGGATGAAAACAACCCACGTCCAGACTGGCGTTTTTATTATTCTTCAGGAAATAATCTCCGTCCACACATATTTTGCTGCCATCCACAATTGCTGTTGTGTAATTGTCATATGAGAGAAATTTGATGAATCAGGGAACATTGGTAAAACTTGAAATATTTTAAACATAAATGAATAAAAATGGTTAAAAACATATAAATATATAACACACTGACTTTTACATACTAATTTTAACTGCATTCTAATGAGCTTCATGTATTCAGTCCTCACTCTAATTCCTCAAGATGTGCTTTTGTTTTATTTATTATACTTGATAATGTCAGCTGAGCTCACACATTGTTAGATCTACAATTATGATATTTTTGTAGACAGTAAATATCGCACAGCTTTGCAACATTAGCATTAGTGTGTTAATATTGTTAGCTCTACAATATTAGCATTAGTGTGTTAATAACACAGATAAGAAATGTGTGATATTAAATCTTAAATCACTCACATGAAGAGCCTCTTGCTTTCATCCAGAGATCCGGTTCTGAAAACATCTTCAAATTGTCTTCTTATTACAGGTATCTTTCTGTATATATATATATATATATAAAGTAACAAATCATTACTTCAATACCAACAAATGTTCTTGGATGGAGAAAGAGGTAGCAGAAATGTTCTGCATGCTCAATCCCAATTAGAGCAAGATGATTTGAGTACTTCCTGTACCTTTTCCACAGCTCGTTCTCCACATATCGATGGTCATAAATATTCCTCTGTACATTCTCAACCAGAAACAAAACCACTGCCCTGGAAGGGATGAAACATTTATCATTAATTTATAATACTTTATCATTTCGATTGCAAAGTTAACAGTTCATAAAGTGATAATAAAATAAACCATCAGTGACTACAACAATAATTTTCACAATCTGATGCAACCGAATATTTAAAGTGCAAGTATGTTACAGTTTGGGGTCAGTACATAATTTAAGACATTTTATGAAAGTTATATAAAATTATATAAAAACACTTTCATTAAAGAAATAGCTCTCTAAAAAAAATTCTGTCATCTTTTACTCATCCTCAACTTGTTCCAAACCTGTTTGAGTTTCTGAATTCTGTCAAACACAAAGGAAGATATTTTGAAGAATGTTGAAAACCGGTAACCATTTTTCCTATTATGGAATTCAATTTTCAGCTTTCTTCAAAATATCTTCCTTTGTGTTTGTGTTCCACAGAATAAAAAATCTCATACATTTTTGGAACCACTTGAGGGAGAGTACATTTTCATTTTTTGGTGAACTATCCCCTTTAGGTAACAATGCAATCAAACATGAAAGTAAAGTCATATATAATGTTAAAAAAATGATGTTTTGAATTCATCAAGAATACTATATATGCCATTATTTATCCTGTGTTAAACCCAAAAGCAAAATGAAGTATTTGAAAAAGTACACTACATAAATTGTCAATGCAAACATAGATGAATATAGATGAACTTCAGCTGGGTGGAGCAAACGTCACATCGCTCATGTCTTCTGTGAAAGTTCAAATAATTCAACTCGAGAGGATAATTCACTTGAGGTGAAAAACATCCCCGAGTAAACTCGAGTGATTGACTTCCATAGTATTTTTGTTCCTAATATGTATGTCAATGGCTGCTTTTTTTTACTATTTTCCATTCCGTTTCGTGTTCAACAGAAGAAAGAAATTCTCTAAAGTTTGGAACCAATTTCATGTGAGTAAATGGTGTGAAAAATGGTGGAAACCATTTTTGGGTGAACTGTCCCTTTAAAGCATAGGTCTCAAACTGGATTGCTGGAGGGCCACAGCACTACACAGGCTGTTTCTCAATTCCAAGAATGCTGAGAACGAACTTGTGTTCTTGTAGAGACCGCGAGAACAGAAGAAATGAAAAATGAGATGCTGCGTTCTTCCTTAGGGTCACATGACTTTCACACATATTTTCCGGAAAATTATTTAAACATTACAGCCTTCATACAACGATTTATTGTTTTTCCCCTTTTCACAATATATACTATGCATAATATATGTTGCACAATCCAAATAAAACAAATTTTAATACGGATTTCAGCAAATAAACACCTCTAATGTGTTTTCATGGAAACGTTCATGGATTTTCATGGTAACGTTTACTTTCACCGTCTCATTTAGGGAAACTCCTGAGATAAACAAGTTATATCTCTGAACTTTAATAATAAATCTCATATTGAACGCATATTGAGAAACAGCCAGTGTTTTGCTCTTACTCTAATTAAACACCTGATCCAACTAATCAAGCTGTTCAAGACTACTAGAAACTATTAAGCAAGTGTGAGTTGGAGCTGGTTGGAGCTAAACTGTGCAGAGCTGCGGCCCTCCAGTAATTGAGTTTGAGACCATTACTTTAAAGGAACACAACTATTTCAACCAATTATAATAACAAGAAATGTTTCTTGAGCTCTAAATCATGAGAACGATTTTTAAAAATTCAGCTTTGCTTTTACATGAATAAACATCATTTTAAACACACCTCTCAGATCCGTAAAGCTCCCAGGCTTTGGCCAGACCTTTGGCCAGACCTGCTGCCGGGTTGTTGTCGAGAACAAGACTGCACTCGTCTGGCAGGTTTGCCACCTTCAGAATGTGCCTTTAAACCAATGAGAAACAGTTTATCAGAGGTTATTCCACTGTAAAAAAAAAAAAAAAAAAACAGGTAAGCTCTAACAGTGCAGGATTTGAAACCTCAATTTTGGAAACCCTGCAGCAAACCATACCTGGCCAGCGTGTCCTCTAGAAAGCTGTGATTCTGGCTGACCTGGTCAACCATCATACAGCAAATGTCATTCAGTCACCAGTAAATCATTTTAATACAAAATCTGCTTTAAATGAGTTAGTCTTTAGTGTCATTTTTACCTTTAAAGGGGACCTATTATGCTCCTTTTTACAAGATGAAAATAAGTCTCTGATGTCCCTAGAGTGTATATGTGAAGTTTCAGCTCAAAATATCACACAAAATATTCTGTACAACTCTTTGAAACTGCTCCTAGGCTTTGATGCCCTAGGAAAATTGTGCAGTTTTGGTGACTGTCGCTTTTAATTCAAATGAGACATTGCTCTTTTCAAAAGGGGGCGGAGCTACAAATGCCTGTGTGTCAGCACATGTTTGTGAAAAACTGAAAATATCAACAAAATGATTCAGAAAAAGATAGACTATGGAGACCGCAGTGTTCATTTGTGCACTCATAACTCCACATTTATAATGCATCTTAGACGCTGACATTAACTTCAGCAGGTATGGTGGGAAAACTCTTATGGCGAACAGCTGCTTCTCACTCAGGGCTGTCTATGCTAATGAGGGAGAGATAATCACTAATGGGTGGGGCTTTCCCCCTGTGATGACATGTACAAAGAGAGAATGTCAATCAAAGTGTTTCTGCAGTTTTCTGCAGTTTTTATGAAGTGTGATTAGAAAAAAATAGAATTAATACGTTTACTATTAGACGCCAGCTATGTTAGTACATTGTTGCCACACAACTGTATTTAAACCCCTTATAAAAGTGAATAGGTCCCCTTAAAATGTATGGTCAGATTTACCGATGGACATCTGGTGTTCGTGAAGCAAGACCACCAAAACTCGCAGCAATAGTGTTGATTTCAATCTGCTTTAGTGACGTCCGACCGTCTGGACTGTGGTCCAACATGTAGTCTGAGCGATTCAGACCCACTACTATTTTCTTGAATAAGAGATGAGTTAAATACATTAATATTCACATCTAAATAACAAACAGATTTTTAATTTTATTATAAAAAGTGAAGTAATTCTTTTACGTGACATTTAAAGGGATAGTTTACACAAAACAGAAAATTTGGTCATCATTTACTTACCATTCACAAACCTGTTTGAGTTTTATTTTTTTTATTCAGTTGAACAAAAAAGAAAATATATCTTTTTTTAAATGCTGGAAACCAGTAAACATTGACTTGCATGGTATTTGTTTTTCCTACTGGATGTCAATGGTTACCGGTTTCTAACATTCTTCAAAGTATCTTCTTCTGTGTTCAACAGAAGAAACTCAAAAGTTTGTAAGCTTTTAAGGATGAGTAAATGGTGGGTTTGTTCATTTTTGGGTGAACTATCCCTTTAAATGAATCAACAAATCACTGGTAAACAATTATACCTGAACATGTCCCTCCCGTTGAACTTGTTTGTATATGTTGAAAAGTCTGGCTGTAAAATCGTCAACTTTGATGGTGCTTTTGCAGTAAAAAAAGAAAGAAAGAAGATACTTAATACAGCAACATTATTACTAACAATAAAGTCTCTAGTACAGGGATGCCCAAACTTCTTTCGTATGAAGGGCCAAAAACCAAATATCTATGAGAGCTGTGTGCTGAAGGTAAATATACCAAACTATATTACATTCAAGTTGTCATTAGGCCTGTCATGATATCGATATATTGCACCAAAACATATTGCGATAAATGATATTACTGTCATTTTAAGACCATTTTATGCCACTCATTATATAATGCCAGAATAACAATATAATATCATCACAATGCAAGTACACTCTTCCAAAGAACACAGCATATTTTATTCTAAAAATATTATTCTTAAAGTATAGTCTTTTTAACAATTGAATAATTAGGCATTGGAATTAGAATGTGAAGATGCATATCCTAAATAAATAATAATAAATGTTAACAAAAAAAGTGCAAAGTAAAAAGTAACAGAGGCTGCGATATCTGCTACCAGATCTATTTTCAGTTGTCAGGCACCCACATGAAAATATACTAAAGTAATTTATAGTAAATACTAGTGTTTTTTACTACACTGACACCTCCAATAGAGATAGAGATGTTGCACAATCAGTTTGTTGCAAAATGTTGCTAGAAATGGTTTTTATGTATTGGCGATATATACTGCATCACCAAAAATGATTGAGGTCATGTCCATGTGTTGATAAGTCGATATATATTGATTATTGTGACAGGCCTAGTTGCCATGGATAATTTCCTAATATTTTTCATAATATTTCAAAATAAATAGAAACCATTACTTTGGATCATATTAACTAATGCAGTATAACTTTTTAAATTATAAATTACTGCTATTCCCCAGTGATGGGTTGCAGCTGGAAGGGTATCCGCTGCGTAAAACATATGCTGGATAAGTTGGCGGTTCATTCCGCTGTGGCGACCCCAGATTAATAAAGGGAATAAGCCGACAAGAAAATGAATGAATGAATTACTGCTATAAAAACATAAACAATCACATTTATATCACAGTGGAGTTCAATGCCAAATACAGTAATGGTTTGGTTATACAGTATTTACTCACTGTAACCAAACTATTACAGTGACTAACTGGCAACAGAAAAAGCCTGGTAAGGTCTAACAGTGCAGCCTTTAAAAACCTCAGTTTGGGAAACCGTGCAGCAGAGCAAAAGTACCATACCTGGCCAGCGTGTCCTCTAGAAAGCTGTGATTCTGGCTGACCCGGTCCACCAGCCGGTTAAACTGTGTCTGCACTGCCAGTGCCTGATGAAAGAGTGCTGTGGGCACCGGTGTGGGAAACAACGTGAATGGTGCATAACTCACCACCTGTCAACAAACACAAATTTAATTGACTGTACTAGAGATATATAATAGTATGAAAATTTCATATCATGATTATAGTGACCAAAATCATAACACTTCGTAATAACCAATCATGGTTTTAATGATAATGACAATTCAAAACAGTAATAAAAATGTATCGTGTGTACACTATGACACGCACCTACAGAACCAGAGCCTTTTAGTCGCTCCTGATTGTGTGAGCGAGGGGTTTCTGACAGTGTCCACTCGACGGAGCAGAACTAACACTCCATAATCCAGAAACAAAACACGGCCAGAGGACACACAGAATTCCAGACATGACTGGGACAAGATGTCGCTCAGTGCTTCAGTCAAAACACTCACAAAATAAATGCCCCCTATGAGTCTGGAATAGGCATTTTAGCTCTGAAGGTCTTCATTTCAAAGCTTTATTTATATTAAGATCAAATGAATACCACAAATTTAGCTCAAATTCTATAAAGATAAACAAAAAGTAGTATACATTATAAATAATACACATTTTATAATATTATATCTTAGAATATATTGTAAAATATCACACATTAAAGAATAAATTGTCCCACTTTGCATTAAGGTTTTATTAGTTAACATGAACTAATAATGAACAATACTTGAACAGCATTTATTAGTCATAGTTCAGCATTTAATACTGCATTATTAAAGTCCAAATTCATACTTGTTAATATTGGTTAATGCACTGAGTTAACAAGAACTAACAATGAACACCTTAAATACTAAAGTTAACAAAGATGAATAAATACTGTAATAAATGTATTGCATTGTTTGTTCGTGTTAGTAAATGCATATATTAAATAATAAAACCTTATTGTAAAGTTTGAACCAATAAATATCCTAATAAATAGTATGCACATATTTTTCCTCAAAGCTTCTCTTTGATTCTCTTGGTGAGTTTTGCAGCTTGGATGAACTGTGCATTTGTTTATTTTTTATTCTATGTAGATAAAGACGTTCTCTTACTTCAGGAGAGTTTGGTGTGTCTTTGGTCCGCATTAACACCCCATGTAACAGCGCTGTGTCTTTTGCTATCTCCTCTAAACGCTTGATCAGGTTTTCATCTTTCAGGGTGTCCTCTAGTTTGACAGACATAGCACTAAATCTGCAGTCAGAATAAAACACATTTTAGTCATTTTATATGCAAATGCTTCCTTTGTCGGAGTCTGCGCTAGACATTTTCATATACAGTTGAATGAAAATAATGAGCCCTCCTGTGATTTTTTTCTTTTTCTTTTTCAAATATTTCCCAAATGATGTTTAACAGAGCAAGGATTTTTTTTCACGGTATTTCCTATAATATTTTCTTCTGGAGAAAGTCTTATTTGTTTTATTTTATTTTGGCTAAAATAAAAGCAGTTTTTAATTTTCTTTTAAAACCATTTTATGGTCAATATCATTAGCCCCCTTAAGCAATATATTTTTTTTTGATTGTCTACAGAACAAACCATCATAATACAATGACTTGCCTAATTAACATTGTAAATCCTTTAAAATGTCACTTTAAGCTGAATACTAGTATCTTGAAACATATCTAGTAAAATATGATGTCTTGTCATCATGGCAAAGATAAAAGAAATCAGTTATTAGAAATTAGATATTAAAACTATTGTGTTTACAAATGTTCTTACCGTTAAACAGAAATTGGGGAAATATACAGGGGGCTAATAATAACTGTACATGATTTTCTTAGAAAGACTATAGAACTAAGCTATTATATCAAACACATATTTATTTATGTTTTAAAAGTCCTGTGTTATTTAATCTATTAAGTACAGTTTTTTATGTATTAGTAAAAACAATAAACACACACATCTACATAAAACAGGCTTATCTACTTTTCTACAAGTATAATGGTCAAAATGTATACAATACATAGAAAGCATGAATGCATGACTCTTCTCATTTCAAATGTCTTTTGTGAAAATAAAATGTTAAAAATATAGATGGAAACTTTATTCCATCAACACTCAGTGTAAAAGATACGTTTATGTAGAAATGTAGTAACTAGTACTTATTTAAATGTGTAACCGAATAAGTAATCATACAGAATACCATTTTAAATCATTACAAATATGCCAAATAGCTAAAGGTTTTAAAGAAAGTATGATATTTTAACATTTTAAAAAAAAAGGTGTATTTTGGGCTGTACAGCAATTATTAATAATGAAAAACTTTTAACTTTTAATAATTGAAAAATGATTTTTGTTTCAAATATGCCTGACATTTTCCAAAGATAAACTATTTCTACATTGAACACTATTTTAATGGGTGTCATCTTTAAATTATGCTAAAATGTATAAGTACTATTGTATTTATATTAATTATCTTTGTGTATATATTATTTTTGTTTTATATATAAAGGCTGTAATAAACTTACATTCTTCTTTTTTTTAAACGTATTTTGGTTTTTGACAGACATACATGTTGCTAATATAATAAATAACACATTATCATACACGTCCTTGTATTGTGTACAATAATGACTTGCTTTACTCGGACTTTGTACTGTTGAGAAAGGAGAAGTGACTTATTTACGACATGGATCGCAAATGAATGAGACTGTAAACGGTATAAGATGCTAAAGGTAACGTTATATGATGATGTAACGATCAGATCTCTGCACTCATCATGACACTGCATAACTTTACCAGATTACACTCACAAACAGCACAGTAAATGTCAACAATTAGCCCCTATAGTTGTAGAGTTATGCCAAACCTGGTGGTCGCGGGCTGTTAGGTCTCTCCTGCGGCTTTGAAGGTCGTTGTTTACAGTGAGTCTGTATTATATATTTAATGCTTAGTTCACCTGCTCTGGAGGTGATAAGTCTGACACAGACTGGACTGACACTCAAACCAAGTAGCTTCGGATCTAGTGCTAATAGATGTGTGCGCGTGTGTGGTGCTACTCGTATCAATGGCTGACAGCATCCAATCAGCAAACAGGACGCTTATGACGCAATTGTCCTCGTGCGCGCGCAGAAAATCTTACAAATACAGCGGATGCCCTTCCACCTGCAACCCAGTACTGGGAAACATCCATGCACACTCATTCACACACATACACTACGGCCAATTTAG
>CAIGQW010000317.1:9425304-9437275 GCA_903798125.1 Danio choprae | reverse complement strand
TATTATTTTAATAATTTATTTTGTTTTATTTTTTTTACACTGAAAAAATGCTTTTCTTACTGAGTTTATCTTGTTTTAAGTCCAAATATCTAAAAATTCTTAAATCAAAAAGCATTTTCTAGACGAGCAAAACTTATTGTATTGTTTGAAGCAATAATATGCCAAAATTAAGTGAGTTTTTCCTGAAAACAAGCAAATTAATGGGCAGATTAATTTGCTTGTTTTCAAGAAAAACTAAATTTTGGCATACAGTGGTCCCTTGTTAATTGCGCGAGTTACATTTCTAAAAATAACCCACAATAGGCAAAATCCGCGAAAGTAGTCAGCTTTATTTTTTACATTATTATAGATGTTTTAAGGCTGTAAAACCCCTCACTAGACACTTTATACACTTTTCTCAGACAGGGATTGTTTAAACACTCTCAAAGTTCAAACCTTCGTAGAAAAATAAGTCCAGTATTATAGAATGAAACCAAAGATCAAAACCTGTTTTCAGGCCCAAACATTTGTTTGAGAAATAAAAATATTAGAGTTTTCCTATGAATAATAATGATGGATTTTAGCATGTCCAGAAGAAAACTTTCACACTATTACTTCATAAAAACAAGACTAAGGGCTTTATTTTAACGATCTAGGCGCAAAAGCATTAAAGGCGTGTCTGAATCCACTTTTGCTATTTAAAGGATGGAAAAATACGCTCTGCGCCACGGCGCATGGTCTAACGGGGTTGCCCTTATTGTCTTAATGAGTTATGGGTGTGTTTTGAGAATAAACCAATCAGAGTCTCATCTCCCATTCCCTTTAAAAGTCAGTTGTGTCGCGCCATGGTGCATTTGCTATTTACATGACGGTCTTTGTAAGTGGAAAAACTTAACGCTTCACTAGCGAGAACACCGTTAAACAAACCATCTGCAGAGCAAGGATAAAGAACGAGCCACCTCCAATTGACCTTCTCTTTCGTGGATAAGGAAAACGATGTTGTACGCACTCAACTGAAGACATCCATTAGCCTACATATTTAATTTTTTTTTTTTTTTTTTAAAGATTTATTTTTGGCCTTTTTGCCTTTAAGTGAATAGGACAGTATTATAGACAGGAAGCGAAGTTGGAGAGAGAGAGAGAGGGGGTAGGGACGGGAAATGTCCTCGAGCCGGGATTCGAACAAGGGACGCCCTGAAGTGCTACTGCACCATATGTCAGCGCGCTAACCACTAGGCTATTGCGCCGACTACATATTTAATTTTAAGTGCAAAGATTAGTTTCAAAACTATTTTTAAATTCAGTTCTAATTTCCAGCAAATGAATAAATGAACAATAATAACGAAGTGTGGTCAAAAAACTGAGTTATACACACACACGTGCTATGCCCCATATGGTCCAAAACCTGACAGGTGCACAAATCTAAGCTTGTTTTTAATAAAACAAAGATAAATATGCATATAATAAATACTACTACTAATAATAATAACATACAAAAGCAAGTTGTCATGAATAAACTGAAAAAAGCCCCCCGAGATGAAGGCATTGAGGCAGCGTTTTTTTTTTTATTTATGTAGAAAGTAATACTTTTTGTAATATTTTATTCCTTTAATTCTTTTTCATTTGTAAATATATTTGCATATTGCTGTACATCCTGCATGTTTTAAGCAATGTGTAAGCCAGGCGCACAACTAACACGCTCTGTGCTGGACTTTAGACCTGCTTTCAGCTGGTCTATTGCACAGTCTATTTTAGTTCCTCAAAATAGCAACACGCCAACAATGCGCCTTAACATACCTCTTTTGTAGACCGGCACACCTATGAGTCCACAAAGTGGCGCAAATGGATTTGCTATTTAAACAACGTGGCGGAAAACGGGAAAATTAGGGTTGTGCTGGTCTGAAAATAGCAACACATCGCGGCAAACACGTCTTGCGCCTTATTGCGCCAGGTGTATGATGGGGCCCAAAATGTTTTACTTATCAAGAAAATGCTTCTTAATTCAAGAATTTTCAGATATTTGGACTAAAAACAAGGCAAAACTTAATAATAAAAAATAACTGCTAAGAAAAGCAGTTATTGAAGGGAAATCATTGTTTTCTTTGTGTTTTAGATGTATAAACCTATTGGCGAATCCACTTGTCAGTTTATCAGTACTTTAGAAGACCTCGTTTCTTTGAATGAGAAATTGGCCAAGACCACTGAGTTTGCTGTGGATCTGGAGGTATGGCTGATTTTTATGACACTGTTTAGTCTTCTGAATTACTTGTTAATGTTTTTTTTGTTTTTTTTTAAATTAGCCCCAATTCTCTGTCCACAGCATCATTCCTACAGAAGCTTCTTGGGAATCACGTGTTTGATGCAGATTTCTACACGGGAGGAGGATTTCATCATAGACACGCTGGAGCTGCGCAGCGAGATGTACATCTTAAACGAGACTTTCACAGATCCCGCTATTGTCAAGGTGATTGACTTCTAATATTACGCTCCTCTGATAAAGTTATTCCAAGATCTGTGTATGTTGTGTGACTTGTGCATGTTGATGGCAGTTAAAAATGAAACTTTTTTTTTTTTTTTCCCTCATTAATAACGAATCAAGATTTACTAAAGTTGGCAGTTAAAGTTAGCAATGAAAAACAATGGCCACAGTTTTTGCAGGTGACCATATTGCATATGCATTTGTTGAAGTTTTTATTTCAGCTAGAAAATATATGGAAAGAGATATTAAAGTGAATGGTGAAGCAGTTTAAGGCTCATTGTAGTTTTTTTTCTTGATATTAGCCTCATTAGCGCAAAACAAAAATTGAAAATAGAGATGCGTTTTGGAGTTTGTTAATTTTACCTCTCCATTTATCTTCACTTCGTTGTGATTTTAGAAGATGTTATGTGAATGTATCATCACCAAGCCACATTGTTTTAATTTGTGCTAGTGGCTGCAGATACACTGCAGATCTTGATGGTGAAATCCAGTTTTGTTACCGTATCCCATTTGTTTTATGACACGCTTGCGTAATCTTTTCAATTGACTATTATCTGGTATGATAATAAATAATTAATAAATAGCTGTGATAATAAATGAGCGGCCTTTTCTCCATTCGTGTATTTAGTCTGTTCGCAGGGTTTAATTTGATATATTTAATTTGACAAGTTGTTTTGCTTTAGTTTTCAACAGAAAAGTTCACATTTGGCCATCTTCTTTTAATCTAGGCTTTTTTTTTAAACCAATAGGCATTTTAATATCATGTCCACAGTGTTATTTATGCATGTGATGTATCCAATAGTTTATATTGTTTACATTAAATGCATTAATGTGTGGTACATGACAATATAAAAGCTTTTTTTTAAATTATTGTTCTTGTATGTGAAATTTAAGGTTTGTGATCTTCATTCCGAATTGAAAGCATCAGAGTTGTGTTAAATGATGACAGGTGAAAATCCCATCTACCCGCTTGCACTGCAGACACGAGGGTCAATATCGGATTCATATCAGATACATTTCCACATTTGAACGAGGCCTGAATCTAATCTGAGTAAATCGGATCAATGTGTTGGGTTTACATACTGCTTACATGTATGTGGGCCATAACTGATCTGTGCCACATGGGGGAAAAAAATCTGAATTGGGTCACTTTGGGTAAATTGCAGCCTTAGTAGATTGTTGGTCCTTATGGAAATGTGTTGTAGTTCCCATCTTTCCCATTAATTAACCATGATCAGTCTGGACGTTTTCAATACCAGAAGATTGACTTCATTTTTACATTATAATAAAATAAAGCCAAGATGTCTGAAAGCAGCCTGAAGTCACCCCTAGACAATCTGAAGTGTTCTGTGCCCTTTTTATACAGATTTTCTTCCCCCACCTCTGTGTGTTCTCGTTTTAACTTTTGACCTTAGGATGTTTTCCTTTACTGAGGGGTTCATTATATCTTTAGGTGCTTAGAGTTCTGTTAAACTTCTGCACCTTCTGCAAGTGTTTACATAGATTGTCATGATGGTTCATTAATTTGAAAATGTCACTCACTCTCCTGAAAGCCTCTCTCAGATATAGTTTCATATGAGTATTTAACGTATACAGTCAGTGCTTCACATATGCAGTTATTTTACATATTCAGTTATTCTCCAGCATAGCTCCTCACTTCTGCACCCTCCTCTGCAGGCTTACTCATCTTACGCATGCCACAGTTTCTCGAATACATGTTTAACTATCTTTAGTTTACTGCATACTTTAAGAGAATAAAAAAAAAATCTTCCTTGTGAGCTGCCACATCTATGTACTATTGATGTACGGTATTTGTTTAGAATAATATTGTTAATATTAAATCAGTTACTTTGACGAAGCCCATGAGAATGCAGCTAAAATGACCCTAAAATTCACGTTATAAATGGAAAAAATCCCTCTTTTTTCTTTAAATATAAAATATGAAGTTCTTTTTTTTTTTTTTTTTTTTTTTTTTTGTAAAATAAATTTGTAAAATGTTTCCAAAAAATATTTGGGTGCCTCAGAGCAACACCACATTGTTTTATTCCTCAATTAATGATTTTGAATGAATATTTTTTTGAACCAGTCTGTGATTTCAGTGATCACTCAGTAAAACAGGCTTTAATCTTTTAACAGTTTAAGTGTCATTTATTTACCCATGAAGGTCCCAGTACAAAAACACATTGTGAGTCACTGTTTAATTATTATTAAAATAGATAAATCAAGATAGTACTTTTGCCAATATTCCACACACACCCACGGTGGTGCTCTTTAATTAGCACATTGTGAGTTCACACCCACACTCGTGTTCCTTGTTTAATAAATCTGACCCCAATTTGTGAATGTCTTGTTCCTGCAGGTGTTTCACGGTGCAGACTCTGACATTGAGTGGCTGCAGAAGGACTTTGGTCTTTACGTGGTCAACATGTTCGACACTCATCATGCTGCCCGCTGTCTAAACCTGGGCCGAAACTCTCTTGACCATCTCCTGAAAGTCTACTGTGACGTGAGCTCTGATAAACGCTACCAGCTGGCAGACTGGCGGATACGGTACATGCAGCTCATTATGATCAGCACAATACACTACCTACTTTATTAATAGATATTCATTTATGCAAGACTAAATTTTGTAAAAAAGTTTTCGATTGCTTAGGTTTTTGCATTTAGGTAAAGCGAAAATTGTTTAGTCAACAAATCGGTTTCATACAAGAAAATTGATAATTAAAAATAATTTTAAAAAATTGCTTCCACTTAGAATGTTGAGATTCTATCTTAAAACATTAATGGAAACTATAGTTTGAGGTTTTGCTCGTGATTCAGTGTATCAACATATATGAGAAGTAAAATTTATTCCTGATTTATTTAATATTTTTAAGCTTTTTTTTCTTTTTTTTTTTTCTTTGCTTTAAACAGAAAGCAGCTACTGTGATACTGTATTTTTTTTCTCTAGAGGTCAGTATAGCTGAATATTGTGTGCTAACATTTGTAGTCCCAATTAACACCCCATTAATTAAATTAAGTCTTAATATTATAGAATTAAAAGCGCCCAGAAAGTTCTTTCACATTTTTATTCAGAATTGATATTTGGTTTTTGAAATGTTCAACAATGCAGCAACTCTTGGAAAATGTAACTTCATCCCTTTCATTTTCATCTTGGTTAATGTCATAAAATGCCTATAAATCTTATTATTAGACTATTATTTTCAAAAAAATAAAAAGTGCAGATGTTTATGGGCTGCATTTAAAACTGCATTTAAAGCTGCATCGATCAATTTTTTGCAGTTCAATGTTTTCAATTACTTTCACTAACGCTTGTGGAGTCACTTGATCCCGCTATGTTAAGCCTTTATTTATACTTCTGTGGCCACTTTGCAGCCACATCTGATTTCTGGTCAAACAGGACGATGGACCAATTCTTGAGCATTACTTTGCACTACGTTGACGATGATTGGAAACTGCACCAGAGATGCCTTGAGACGGCATATTTTCCATTACATAAAAAAATATTATTTACAGTAAAATATTTGTTTACAGTAGATGCAAGAAATGCACTGTATTAAATATTATTTTTACAGGATGTTCAAGAGTTATTTTATTTAGAAGAGATGCTGCTTATTTTCTTTTTTTAATAAGAAAAGAAATTTATTTTACTATTTTACTTAAGTTATTTTTACTTTTTTCATAAGAAAAAAAAGTGACTGTTGGTTTTAGGCAACGGGTGTTTTCTTTTCATTTGTTCAACATTGATGTATAAATCATCGATAGTAGATTATTATTTTAAATTATTTTATATTTAATTTTTTAAAAAATCAAGTAATGCACCCTTCAAAAATCTCTCGCTTGTAATATGTGAGCAAATTTACTGGTGAACTATGAAGGCAAAAATAATTGTTCATTAATCGTAATCGAGTTAAAACGTTAAATTAATTGAGATTTTGATTCGAGGCCAAATCGCCCAGCCCTACTCCATGGAATTGAGGGCTCAATTGCTCCATCTTTTGGTTAAAAAAAAACAAAATGTGCATTTTGGTCCTTTTATGTGCATTCAGAGTGCTGATTGCCTCATAAAAATAACCTTACAGAATCAACTTAGAGTTTGATTTTTGTAGAAAGGACCATGTTGATTTCTAAAAATGAACCAGCTCAAAATGTACATAAATTTTAACACCGCACAATGACAGAATAAGTGTATGTGTTGTGTCTGTAGACCGTTGCCGGATGAGATGTTGAAGTACGCTCAGGCTGACACTCACTACCTGCTGTACGTGTATGATCGGGTCAGAGCAGATCTGTTTGATGGGGGCAACGAACAGCCCACCCTCATTCAGCAGGTCTGGGCCAAAAGCAGAGACCTTTCGCTCAAGGTATGGACACGTTTCAACATCGACTTAAAGTGCTTTTCCTGGTATTACTCTTCATGTAATATTCATGAAACTGAAAAAATTATATCTAATGCTTTTAGTATAAAGTTTTATTATTTTTTATATATTTATTTTGTATAGTTTTCTTAATTAAATATGAAGTTATTGCAGTTATGTAATATGTTTTTAACTGTTTTTATTCAACCTTCCACATAAATAACACCTAACATCACATCCAAAATAACAAGTGAAAATAACAACAGGGATAATGAAGGATAAAATGCAACATGCAAGGATGTAATATTATTTTTATCTATATTAATCTTGCCGTGAAATAGCCACTAGTTGCTCATGTAGCAATAGATAAACAAACTAAAACTTTATGTATTGTTCAGAGTCATGTGCAGGAATAACTAATTACAAGAGCTGAAAATTGATCAGTAAGTGGTCAACAAATCTCAACAGACTGGGTCATTTGACCAATCAGAGCAGGGAACACTTTCAGAAAGGCAGGGTTTAACAAGAACGGAACTATGAGCTAATCGTTTCAGACACTGTAAGAGAAGAGCCAAAGGTTTGGTTTTTTTTATCTTGGATTGATTGATTAAAACTATTAAATGAGATGCCAAAATAAAAGTAGTTTTTCTAAAATGGCATAATATAGGGACTTTAAATATATCAAATGCACACCAAATAAAAACTGTTCTATATTTTCTCCTTTAAACACTTTGAAACGGTTCAGATGAATCAGTTCAGAGATTCAGGTTCAAAATGGGGATTTCAGATTTTTTTTTTTTTTCTTTAGAAATATGTGAAGCCTATTTTTACGGAGGACTCGTACATGGAGTTGTACCGCAAGCAGAAGAAGAGCTTCAACACGCAGCAGCTGTCGGCCTTCAGAATGATGTACGCCTGGAGAGACAAACTGGCCAGAGAGGAAGACGAGAGCACTGGGTAATGGCCAACCCTCACTCTGTGCATGGCGCTGCTGACCAGGGGCTCTGATTTAGAAAATTAACATAGAAGCCTTCCTAGATTTATAGACAGAATAAATTTAAATGTAGTGATTAAAGATTATGGCTCATATGATTTAAAGTGCTTCAATTAAGTCAGTATTTTAGGTAAATGTTTACTTATTTTACTTACAAATGTCACATTCTCCCATCAACTTTGTCTTTTTATAGATCACAAGTACGCACATTTCCGCCCCATTTTTTTTTTTTTGCATACGCCACATTTAATAATGAGACCTTAGGCTGACTTGATCTTTAAACCTGTTGCTTCTCCACAGGTACATCTTACCAAACCACATGATGATGAAGATCGCAGATGAGCTTCCAAAGTAAGTTTTAAACGGGCTGTTACATGTTTGATTTAACAAAAAAGTGCTTTAAGAGAAAACAATATTAATTGATGAGCATGTCTGATGGCCAGTTCCTGTAACTGGGTGTTTTTAAATGCCTGCTATAGAAACCCTAAATAAAGTGTGTGTGTGACTGCAGGGAGCCTCAGGGCATCATCGCATGCTGTAACCCCACTCCACCACTAGTGCGTCAGCAGGTCAACGAGCTTCATCAGCTCATCAAACAGGCCCGAGAGACTCCATTACTGAAGGTTTGTATGCATATATGTATTAGGGATGGGATGATTCATGGAAAAAACAAAACAATCGCGTCTAGTGTCATGGTTTGGTATGCGCTTGTGGGTATGCAGTTCATGCGTCTCTCAAAATTGTTGTTTTGGTTAGTATCACGGTTCTGTGGTCACAGTTTTCAGTTTGGTTTGCTCTACGTTGTAAGAAAAATCCCCTATTGTAACAAATACCATTTAGAAATACTATACTGCCAGTTGGCATTTCTGTGTGGAGTTTGCATGTTCTCCCCTCGTGTTCGTGTGGGTTTCCTCCGGGTGCTCCGGTTTCCCCCCCATAGTCCAAAGACATGGTATAGGTGAATTGGGTAACCAAAATTGGTCGTAGTGTACGAGTGTGTGTTTGAATACGAGAGTGTATGGGTGTTTCCCCGTACAGTGGTCCTCAAGCACTGGGCCACTGACTGGTACCTGTCTGTGGATCAATTGGTACTGGGCAGCACAAGAAATCAATAATTATTTCCATTTTATTTATTATCTGAGTCTGAACGATCTTTTATTTTGAACAATGACTGTATTCTCTTGCTTACATCTCGGTCACTGGAGCGCCCAAATTTAACCCACAAGCAACAAAATGACGTCTCTAGAAGGTGTCTTTGCTAACGGGAAAAGGCTCAGTGAAGGATGAGCGAACTGCCAAGGAATAGATCCGCAACCCATTTGTCAACAAATCAGATGAATCCAGCATGTCTGTGCAAGAAGATCAACTGCCGGAGATCGCAAATGACGGCAGCCTTTTAGGGGCCATTCGCATATCGCATCTTTTCTAGAGTTCGCGCAAGTTTGTTGTTTCCAATGGAGGTGCGCGGCTTGCGTGAAACATTTGCTCCTTCCAGACGCACTCAGTTGAATGAATGCCGCGAGCGTGAAAAGAACTGACTGATCAGCTTCATACTTTGTATGGAATAAACACATTTTGGTCGACTAATTATCTCAGACAAACACAGAACACCCAAACACTGCAGTGCTTTGTAATTTTCTTTATAATAAAACTTGCATCATAGTAATAGCAATGTTTTGTCAGCTTGACATCCTCTGAAAAAACAGTTGATGGTCACCTAGCAACCTACAAATGACCACCCCCCCAACCCCAGTCCGCGGTAAAATTGTCAAGCGTTGACCGGTCCGCAGTGATAAAGTTGGGGACCACTGGCGTAAAACATATGCTGGAATAGTTGGCAGTTCATTTCGCTGTGGCGACCCCTGATATATAAGGGACTAAGCTGAAGGAAAATGAATGAACAAAATACCTTGCCTTATATATAGCCTTATAATCTACCATTTACAGTATAAAAAAAGGAATTAAGGTCATGTATTCTAATTCTAGTCTTAAAGTTTTAATTTAATCTTTTGTTGTTGATTAATAGTAATGATGACAGCATTATATTTTGGTTGCTGGCCTTTAAAAAAAAATATCTTTAAACTCAGACTTGGTCTTTACTTTTGGGTATTCTAGCGTTGTTACATGAAATCCGCCTATGTTGCAAAGCATGAACATAGAATTTAAAAAACTGATATATGCTGAAGCATGCGCACAAAGAGCTTAGAATCACAAAGTCCCTTTAAGACAAGTCATTTCACTCTATGGCCATCTTTGAAACACCTCTCGGGCAGTATGCTCGGGCATTCTGTTTGAATGGGGAAGCATCAAATTCTCCAAAATTTCTTGCCAAGATTACGATTACATGACATATTAGGAATCCCCAATAAAACTAAATAACAACTGTCACTTTTTTATTTAATTTCTAAACGTTCGAATCTCAAAATCTGCAAAATTTTCACTTCTGGTCTGAGCCCCTCCCCTGGAGAATCTTCAGTCTATAGCGATCGCTGATTGGCTCCTGTACTAGAAGGCAGGGCATCATTCGCCATATTGACCCTTACACTTTTCCCCATTCAAAACTATACAAGTGACATCTCTTGTGTATTTTATAGTCTTTGACTGCAGTAGGGCATAACCATAGTAACACACCAACAAACACATGTACCGAATCGTGACTGGAACCTAATTTTTTTTCTTTTCATGAACATTCCCATTCCTAGCGTGTGCATATTTATAGTTTTTAACTTGCGGTCTACAAAAACATAAACACAAGGTGATTTAGGGAGTCATAAATATAAATAAGTGTTTCATTATCCACACCAGCACTCATGATAACCTTCTGTGTGTATACTCTTTAGGCTTCTGCCACTTTCATTGTTCATGCTTATTATAGTCAGGAAGATTTTAATTGACTGTCAATGTTTTTGTGCTTGGTCAGCTGGAAGAAAATAATTCTGAATGTGATCTAATGATACGGTGTAGACTTCATTGTCTTTATAAAATGTAACAAATATATATTGTTTTAGTTTTCATGCTTTGTGTGAATGCACCAGTACTATAATTTGTGGTATTTTAATATAATTGATCAGTGATGACTAATGGTGTCTCTCTTCAGGCGGAGGTAGTTGCTCAAAAGAGGAAATCAATGACCCCTAAACGAAAGGTATGTTGACTGATTCATTCAATGGATTATTATTATTATTATATATTATATGTCTCAATATCAATATGCCTATTTTATATGGCTCAATATGCCTCAAACTGGTAAAAGATGTGTATTCCTAACTGCTGTTGTTTTACAGCCACAGTCTACTTTATTCGGACCCCATGACACGTCACGCTCGTCTGAAAGTGACTTCCTGGACCTCTCTTCTTTTGGTCGGTATAAATAATATTATGAATATGCCACCAGTGTTTATTTGTATATTTTAAATAGGTTTGATGATTAGATTAATGTTTTCTTCACTCGTATAGAAACCCCAACCAAACCAGGAGTGCTGTTTTCAGAGGAAGACGGGGAAAGTGTGGACAGAGAAGAAAAATCTGTGAATGGTCTGACCGCTCCAGCAAAAATCAGTCTTTTTGCGGTGAGTAGTTAAGCGAAACCTGCGTGCGTTCTAGCACTGTTTAATGGTTAGTTGTGATAAATGTAATCATGTACAAAATAAAAGTTAGCTATTTATTATTTTTACATTTTCTTTCTTTCCTTTATTTATTTTATGAATGTATGTGATATCTTATTTATATACTTGTTTCGTGTATAAATTGTTCTCCTGATTCTTTCTTGATTGGTTAATTGTACGTATGTATTTGTAGTGTATTTACAAAGGTATTATTTTCTGTCTGACCTAAAATAAACCCCAACATTTGGAATTACATAATATAAGTCTGCATACTACGTTTATTTGTTTATATAAATGCACACATGTATATTCTTTTAAAATATTTACATGTATAATAGTAATATTTAAATATAATGTTTTTGTTTTTTGAGATAAAGGATTTGCTATATATGTACTGTATTTAAAACTTTTTTTTAAAGATTCAGAAAGATTTATTTATATCAGAAATTAATTGTATCAGAAATTATAGTTGTGGCCAAGGCACTTCAACAAAAACCCTTTATTTTGTGGAAAACACACACACACACACACACACACACACACACACACACACACA
>CAIGQW010000317.1:9408126-9425204 GCA_903798125.1 Danio choprae | reverse complement strand
CACACACACACACACACACACACACACAAATTAGAGAACAGCAATATTTTTTTAATTATTAATAAAAAGATTACCTGGACAAGACAGTGAAGACTACAATTTGTCTTCCAGTGAAACAGTGTTTATAAGATAAAGCTACAGTTCACCCAAAAAAGTAATTCTGTCATTTGTTCATCCTTTACTTCTTTAAAACCTGTTTGAGTTTGTGTTAAACTGAAGAAACAAAGGAAGATATACTGAAGAATTAAAACAATTCAACGGGAGAGAGAAATTCATAAGTTTGAACCCCTCGAGTGTGAGGAAATGTTCATTTTTGGGTGAACTCTTTAATCTCTCCCTTTAATCTCTGAATCTCTTTAAGGAAATGGCACCAGCATGTACAGATAAACACAGATAACTGTGAAGATCTGAAAATCTAGTGTAATTTTAATACTTCTCTTTATTTTTTTAATATTTCTTTATCTTTATTGTTTATTTCCACCATGCTTCAGAATAAATATGCAGCTCATGAAATATGCTTACATGCGGCTCATTTACTCCAGTTAGGAGGACTTAGGACTTCAGAAAGAACTTAGTCAATTTAGGAAATGTTTGTTCTCTGATTTTGATGTCTACTGTAGTTGATGTGTGTTTGTGTGTGTTGTTTAAACAGGAGGAAGTGTCTCCAGCTTCATCTCATCTGACTGTAGCGCAGCAGAAATCTCACAGCATCATGGAGTCTTTTGAAAACCCCTTCAGAATGGTACCTTAGTTTAGTTGATGCATTTTGTCGGAACCTCTAAACTTATTTACAGATTTTTCTTCAATGCTTGTTTTCAGTATTTGCCATCTAAGGACATTCACATATCAAAGAATGCCAAATATGATCCATCTTCAAAGATCTATGAGGTATTTAATTTTTTTGCTCTCTTGTTTACTCTCTTGGTATTGGAGTTCAATGATTGTATGAGCATGTGTGATTTTAGTTTTTTAGATTTTTTTAATCTATTTGATATGCGTTTATGTTTATCATTCTGTATTTATTACTATTATTTTTGGGTTTATTATTATATTATTTTATATCATGTATTACTAATACATTATGCATATAACTGTTTGCTGTTCATAGGTTACTATTTTTATTTTCTGTATTTGCATCTGTTTGTTTTTTCGGTTTTCTTTAAATCTGAATTTTATGTAGAAATGTGTATATGTAGAAAAATCATACAAACACAAAGGTGTTGAGGGGATAGTTCCCTCCAAAATGAACATTTATTCTTTACTATCCCTCAAGTGCTTCCAAACCTTTGAGTTTCTTTATTCTGTTGAACACATGGGATATTTTGAAGAAAGTTGAATACCTGTAACCATTGACTTCCGTGGTGGGAAAAATAAATACTATCGGAAGTGAGTGGTTGCAGTTTTCTAAAATATCATCTTTTGTGTTTAACAGAATAAAGAAACTCAAGTTTGAAGCAAGTAAATAATGAGTAAATGAATTTTTAGTTTCCCAGAAGTGTCCTTTGATGCTTATTTTGACCACTGGGTTACATAGAATTTTTTGTTGTTGCTCTGTTTAATGCAGATTCATAACCGGTGGAAACTGCAGAGTATTGAGCAGCAGCAGAAAGAGGCTCAGGCCAAACGGCAAGCTAAAGAACAGGCCAAGAAAGCTCAAGGTACAAACAACACAACTCTGGTGTCCACCTTATTCTGCAATGCGGAAATAAACTCTCTTTCTGTCATTGTCATTTACCCATAGGCAAATAAGACGTTGAAAGACAGTCAAGCTAATTGCGCTACAAACCTTCACAATACATTAAAATAACAATAATATAATATTAAAAAAAACAGTTTGTGACCAAGCAGTATAATGAGCTGTTTTGTAAGGCTAACTATCAAGGATGCACAGAATTTTCGGCTGATGAAAAGTATCAGATAAAAATGGCATTTTTGGTTTTCAGCCCCCCCCCCACCCCCCAAAAAAATGGTCAAACATATAAGACAGGTGCGGAGGTTACACTCTTCCTCCAGCCTCCTTCACTGCAGTGTGAAACGGTTTTCATAACAGACGCAGAAAGCACTATGCTACAAAACTCATTTGCTGCACAAAGGCAGTTTGTTGCTGTGCTGACCAAAACGCAAGAGCTGCTAAGAACATCATTGACTAGCTTTTGCGCATGCCGCAGTGAAAGTTCAAAATAGCTCAATATTACAGTAGAGCTGGGCGGTGTGACCAAAATTTTATTTAGTTTTTTATTATGGTAGTTATGCATCCGCTGCGTAAAACGTATGCTGGATAAATTGGGGGTTCATTCCGCTGTGGCGACCCCTAATTTAATAAAGGGACTTAGCTGAAAAGAAAATGAATGATTGAAAATATTATGGTAGTTATTCCAGAAAATATACAAAAGGGATTTCTATAATAAATAAGCTTGAATATTTAGGAATATTTTATTTATTTGTTTATTTTGTATTTGATTTTTAACCTTATATAGTAAACAAAACATGACTTTAGATGAACAAACTCCACTGTATTTCACTTACGTTTCATGTTTCCTTGCCTTATTATTATAAACATTCTCACAGATATAAAATATATCCCTAGTAACAGGAAAAAAAAACTTAAATGTGAAAATATATAAATATGTAAACGTATGCAAACCGTTTTTATTTTCCCTTCAAAAACATAAAATATAAACAATTACAATTATTGTATAAATATTAAAATGAAGTGATCACTTGTTGGAAATATAAAGCAACTTGCAACACTGCCAGTCTCTCATGGAGCGTTTTTCTCAGCCTCATGCATGCTGTGATTTACTCATTTACGTTTCGTGGTTTATATGTAATAATGGAATTTTATTCAGTGAATTTTATTATATACATGCATGCATGCATACATACCTACATACATGCATACATACATGCATATTACAGGGTGATTCAAAAAGAATACCACAACTTTCGGGTTGATGTCACTCGAGTGGTTGGGGGGTCATATTGAACATCTATGAACTTGTTTTCTACTGAAAAAAAACTTTCAGATCCAGAATTTTCATTTCGGTGCATTCCTTTAAAAAAAAAAATCAATGGAAGTGAATGAGTGCCGAAGTCTCAACATATGCACAATACCCTGCAACTGCTCTATTGTGAAAAATAGGTTGGATACAAACTCGGGGCATAGCCCTCATCTTTAAGATTTATGTCCAAAAGTGTTTGTATTTGTGTTTCAGAGGAACGAAATAAATCCAAAATGAGCTACCAAGAGTCGCTTCAGAACGTTCACACTGTCAGAGAGCAAGTGAAGGTGAGGAGCTCCACCACCACATTTCGTCATGTCATCTTCATCGTTCACTAACATCTGTTAACAATCTTGTGTTTTAAGGAAGCAAAGCAGGCTGGACAAAAAAGAGAAAGAGCTGCTAGTGATGTCAGCGAAGACGGTCTTAAAGCAAACGTCAAACTCTCAAAGACCGAAGGCGAGACGACAGTGGCTGATCAGTCCACAAAACCTGCAAAGAAAAAACAGAAACAGAAAACCAGTCACGAGCCCGAAGGTCCCAAACAAGACTTTAAACCTTATGACTACAGCAAGTCCAATTTTAAATTATTCGCTGGTGAGTGATCTGCCATGTTTTCTGTTGTTAAAGCGATAGTTTGATTTTCACCAAATAAGATCTTTTGATAAATGTTGGATAAAACAGTCATCGACTTCCAAAGTATTTTTTGTTCCTTCTATTGATGTCATTGGCTGTTTCCCCAATGTCCTTCAAAATATCTGGTTTTGGGTTTAACAGGAATTCATGAACACTTGAGGAAATGGTGCAGAAATTGTCTTTGTTTTGGGGTGAACTGTCCCTTTAAGAGTCTTCAGTGTGTTTTCATCATTTTGTCTTTAATCATTCAGGTAAATCAAAAGACAGCTCACACTTTGATCCGAACAGACAAGGACCCAGGCAGAAGGTATGAAGCTGATGTTTTTTCTGCATCGCTCATTTCTGTTCTCTTGACACTTATTCAATTAGATCACATGTAGATGAGGGAGACTTTCGCTTTCACACCTGCTCTTTCAATCCAACACTTTCATTGAGGGTATTTGACCAGGTATGATATCTATAATGTAAAACAATCTCATGGAGTTTCTACATTAAAACCAAATGAGATTACGGAAAACAATCCAGAGGGGCAGCAGCTTTCAATATGCTCAGATTGCTGCAAAACTAAGCCACTATGTGTTTGTTAGAATCAATCAGGACTGTAAGAAAACATTGTGTTCTACATTTGAGTTATTTTTCATAATACCATCAAGCCAAAATTACAATTTATTTCCTGTCTGGCCAGCATGCTTTAAGAGTAGCTGCGTGTTTCCATCCAAAGATGTCAATTAAACTCATGCGTAAAACTGGAATATCTTTTGCAAATAGGTGAAGTTTTAAAAACTAATTTCGAGAGGATCACGTGCTATGATTGATCGCGGCTGGTCCCGCATCAACAAACATCGATAAACCAATAAGGTGAATCCAAGCCTTCTATAAATAACCCGGTTCGTCTTCCGTTATCTTCATTTTTGAAGAATCCCCCCCCCATCCACTCCATCTCCCCCTTTCCTTTTTTTACCAGGGGGAGCTCTTGAGACCTACCTGATCTCGAACCCCCTTCCATGCTATACGAGCAGGCGGGAGCCCTGGGCTCAAGTATCTCTGAGCTCAGGGTTCTCTCCTGGGACAGCATACCAAACCTGCAACTAGTATCAAGTAATAGCTAAGCATGCTTTCACATCTGTGGTTCGGTTAATTTGGTCCGGACAAAGGACAACAATAGATACATTGTAGCATTTTTCTGCCGTCTTTGAGTCCTTTTCACACCACACTGATTGCTTTGGTCCGAACCAGTTGAAAGGCGCATCGCAAGTCACTTCAGGAGGAGGCGTGAATTAATTTAGCTTCTTCAAGGAGGTCTCGGTATGCTTTTTGGTTCACTTTTGGTGCACACTTGAGTACGATTGAGTACACACCTGCCCAAACGAACCGCACCAAGGGGAAAAACTAACTCCAGTGCGATTCAACCGAACTAAATAAGGCAGGTGTGAAAACACCCGAAGTGTGAACTCTTGAAAACAGTTTAAATCCAATGACTCAAAGAGGATAAAATTGTCACTTCCTGATAAACCGACAGCAAATATCAAAAGGAAAAATGTATTTGTGGTAGGAGAAGCTGCTGTGGGCCTTTCTTCTAATATAATCAATTACCTCAGAAGATGAAGACAAAACCCAATGTAGCTTTTTGTTTGACTTTGATGGAGGAGGAATTACCAAAATAACCAACGTTTTACAATGTGGTTTGTCCATTTAATGTCATCCCAAGACTCTTTGATGTACATGCTGGAATTTTATTGGATGCATCAATTTCAATCATAGTTTTATGCACATTTTTCATTTTTATCCTACACAATTTTGCGCATACCTTTTGTGATAATGCACATTTTCAAAATTGATGTGGATCTTGGCATTTCCATTAAGCTTTTTCTTTTTACTGCGATATTCCAAGATGTGTATGAAGATAGGTGGATGGAAACATAGCTGATGCTCAAGAAGAGAAGAGCTGCTGTAGTGCAGCTGTTTGAATAAGCGAGATGCTTTATATTTCACTGCAATATATTTCAGCATGGCTCGACTCGACATGCTTGGCTTGGTTTGCATTTCCACTGCAGTTTAGTACCGCTTAAAGTGGGTGTGAATATTGCTATAGTTGTACCCCGTCTACTGCTGTGACTTCTGGAAAATGTGCCGTTTTAACGCAACAGTACTCTCACTTGGAAGCTCACCTAAGGTGTTGCTAAAAAGTACTGCTTGATATTGATTTGAGTACATCCGGAAGTGGAAGAACATCCAAAGCTTTTAGAGCCTGTTTACACCAGTAGTTGGTGTCGTCCACTTATAATGGACAAAAGTTTAGCAAGACATCTGATTTTCAACCAATTCTGCCTCTCAGAAAAACCTAAAAGGACAGAAGAGCAGAGGGGGAGGCAGGAGCATGTCTTATGTTCCCGCCAAATCTGACAGGTACTCAAACATTCATGGCTGAATTTACTTTCAAATGTATTATTATCATCATTTTTATTTACTTGATGGTATTTTTCTGTTTGCAGAGGATTTCGCCACAACTGGCCCAAGAGATAGAGGTCTGATGGAGCTCTCTCTCTCTCTCTCCCTCCCTCTCTCTCTCTCTCTCTCTCTCTCTCTCTCTCTCTCTAGAGTGTCCTAGACTATATTCAGTTGTCCTCAATTAACCGTTTCTGCTTGTATACATTATTTTGTGGAATTGGATGTTTCATTAAAATGAGATTTTAATAGATCGTTCTCTCCTGTTTTACCTGCACAAGCCTTCATTTGATCTTTCGTTTTTATTTTTTTTTTGCAACCTTTTTTGTGTTGAAGAAACTTGATTTTGGTCAAGGTCAAATTGGTGCCATGAAGATTAAAGGTAACATTTTCAGTGCCGATTCTCTCAATTTGTTTTTGTTAAGGATTTATCTTTGGGTTTTTGCTTTTGATAGGACTGTATATGGACAGGAGGCGGAGTTAGAGAGAGTGAGATGGGATTGGGAAAGGTTTGCAAGCTGGGATTTGAACTCAGGACTCCCGAAGTGCAGTTGTGGTAATTGACCCTGTTCCCACTATTAACTACTGGTTTATTACCATTGCCTGACACAATCTGTAGACTTTTATTTCTATTTCTCCACAGAATTTAGTAAAAAATAAATTGCAGATTTACCCAAAATGATTTTGATTGTATGAGCTGAGAACCTAACCATAATAAAACATAATACACAAACAAACAATGAAAATCCAATTAGAAGCACTTATTTGGCTACAGTAGGTCTGACAATACAAATTGTACACAAGTATTGCCTCCTGTCTTAGTGGATGTAATTTAAACATTTGCATATTCAATAATATTACTGGGACAGACAGACAGATGTTGTGTGCCTGCTTATTACCTGTCTATTAAGATATTCTTTTTACTAGTACTTCTAAAGTGTCGTATTTTACATCCTTAATCCTAACCAATACCTAAATCCAACTAATACCTTCCTATTAATGATCGGCTAATTAGATTATTGAAGTAAAAGTCTTTGTTAATGGGTTAAAATAAAGTGTGACCAGATATATGTGATGTTGCATGTGCTGTGCTACCAAATCAGATGCTAGTGCTTATCTGTAAACTCACTTTATTGCTATATTTACCTGATTTCATTAGTGCAAATACACACTATAACCTACAGGAGGCACTTTCACATAACTGAGCTCTACGTGTTTCCTCAAGCGCACTACTGGAGATGTAGAAAAACACAAACATCCGCTGGAGATTATTCTATACAGTGGAAATCTCGAATGCAACACAAACATAGTTTGTGATGCTGAGGAGAAACGGACGTTAAAAAAAACAAAATTGTTTCAATCCCTCAACTCTAACTTTACATTTCTTGAGTGTTTGTGTTTCAGATCACGGCAGGTGAAAATGTTTCTCTGCGCTGAGATCAGACCACATCTTCACTTCCTGCTGCTCAACACTGCGGTCCTTTGCAACAATAGGTGAAAACACTGCCAGGAAACATCTCACCGAGTTGCTTTTGTCAGCTTTTACACACGCATCACATTGACGTTTTGTTTTTTTACAACCATTAAAGCGACGGTGAAATATTCTGGTGTAATTTGCTGCCGTACTATGGCTGCACCAGGCTCAATGATAATGTGTTGTTACCAAGCTGGAGACTATCTTCAGATATATCAAAAGTTAATGTTAAGCACATTGAAAATCATGATATTGTTGATTATGATATTGACATGTTTTTTTTTTGACTATCATAACATGTACAAAGACAGTATTTTTTGTTCCATGACATGAAGGTGAGTAAATAATTTCTATTTAAGGGTGAAATAACCTTTAAAGGAACTCTATGAATGATTCTCTTGATTTACAGTTTGTATGACTGTATTCGTTTGGAGTAAAATGTTGTCATGATGGCGGCATAACCTTTTAGCACTTTTTTTAACACAGAAATACCAAAAAAAAGTGCCTTATATTTTATAGACTTTGGTATTGTTTCGTCTCAAAATTAATATTGAAGTTTTACCTTCAGAAGCGTTAAATATTTCATTTGTATTTGAAATGTGGAAGACATGCTTTCAGACCTTAGAATAAAACAAACCTAAAGGGACCGTTCACCAAAAAAAAAAGAACATTGACTCGCAAGTGGTTACAAACACAGAGTAGATGTTTTGAAGAATGTTAGTAACATGTAACCATTGACTTCCATAGTAGGAAAAACAACTATGGAAGTCAATGGTTTTGTTTTTTTTCAAAATATATTTGGTGTTCAGCAAAACACAACTGGTTTGACTTTAGCGTGAACTATCCCTTTAACACTACTCAAACCTTGTACATCCAGAGAAACAAATCACTTTACAAAGTCTCTTAATATTTGCCATAGCTGTACATTTATATATATTCATATAATACATTCTGTTTTGCAATTGAAACAATACACCGATATCTCCTTGATATTGTAAGTAAAGCTCCTCTGGTCTTCCAGTGACGTGTCGCTTCATGTTAGTGCGTCACAAGTGTGTAAGTGGATGTGCCACCTCCATCTGTTCCTCCACCCACACATACACTCTCCGCTGTGGCTCTTTCAGGACGAGTCTCACATCTGACATCTCCAGCACCCACTCTGGAAGAACAGCAATGAGTCAGGGAAAACTTCATCCGACGCCCAAACCGCTAAGAAACAGACAAGCAAAAGTCCTTCCAACGCCCATCCTCCAGTCTCGCTCTTTTTCCTGTCATGTCTCCCAGAGCTGACAACAGTCCTCGCATTTCTCCGTCATGTAGAGGTACGAGTTGATGGCCTCCTTCAGGCCCTCACTCACCAAAGAGTCCTCGGCTCCGTCTTTAGTCTGACTGAAGATCATGGAGCTGCACCGAGAGAGATTTGAAGGAGCTTTAGTGTGACATTCGTGGTGTTCTGTTGTGAAATTACTTTGAAACACTCCTTTTTTTGGAAAGAAGCTTGTTTTAGAGCTTCCATTAGAGTTCAACAGTTGCGTTTTACTGTTTTTAATTCATTCAGCTGATTTCCAGGTTTGGAGGGAGAACTTTTATCTTAGCTTAGCATAACACATTGAATTGGATTAGACCATTAGCATCGTTCTCAAAAAAAAAAGTTTTGATTAAAGCTTGACTCTTCTGTAGTTACATTGTGTACTAAGACTGACTGATAATGAAAAGTTGATATGTATAGGAACTATACTCTCATTCTTGTGTAATTTTCTACCGTATTGTGGCTGCAGCAGGCTCAATGATAATATGCAGTGTTGTTACCAAGCTGGGGACTATTGTCAGGTGCTGCATACAGCAATCTACAGAAGAGTCAAGCCTTAAATAGGAAAATTATTGAAACTCTTGTAAGATGCTAATGGTCTAATCCAATTTAATGATTTATGGTAAGCTAAATGTGCTACCGCCAGTCCTGGAGACAGTTTGAAGGGGAGCTGTAAAATGAGCCTATTTCCAAAAGTGTGCCAAGGAATTTATTTGGTAAATGTTTTTTAATTGTAATTTCATTATCAGAATAATAATTATCCGACTTATGCACTTTTTTATGTAAATGCATTTTGGGGATTTCATTCAGCATAATGTTATGTACGATCTGCTAAAATGTGCACAGAAATCTGTCCAGTGAATACACAGCTATTTTAGAAACTTGTATTGTGGCATGTTTGACACACCTGTCAACATCTTTCCAGTTGATAGTAGGTCTTTTCACCGCAGCCGGAGGAGCGCCGTTGACCACAGGGACATTATTGGATCCGATGATGTAGCACGGCTCTCCGAGAGTACAGCACAACCCGTCCGATACTTCTGAAGGACAGTTCACTATTACACTCTAGCCACAACACACGCTAATGCTACTGAACCTAATGTTTAATGGGATCCTCAACATAAATTCTGTCATCACTTACTCACGCTGGACTTGTTCCAAACATGTTTGGAATTAAACAAAAAAGATATTTTGGAAAAATGTTGGACTTAGCCATGGTCTTCCATAGTATTTCAATAGGTACCGGCTTCCAACATTCTTCAGAATATCTATTGTGTTCAGCAGCAGAGAGAAACTCAAAGGTTTGGGATCCACTTGAGGGAGAGTAAACGATGAGGCCATTTTCAACTGTCCAGTGGTGGGTAAAACAAATCAATGACTTGAGTCAAAATGCAGATGCTGCCTTCCAGTCTACTTTTAGACACGTGAAGCTTACATGGACATACCCTCAACCCCTGGATTTTAAGCGAGTCTTTAGCTAGTTTGCTTTATATGTCCCAGAATGCAATGCAATTGTAATGTCACAACAGTCAAGTTTTCTAGTGCTCAAGGGTTAAGGGCATTCCACTTGTTTGTCGTAATCAATGACTGCAGCCCTGCTCTGAACGAATCTTCACTTGAATCAGTGAATAGTTAACCGAAGACTCACTCTAACCTAATTGATTGAATCAGTGAGTCATTATCTCTCTCTGAAGAGTTATTGAAGACTCTCGGAAGACTCACTCTGATTGGATTATTTTAATCTGTATACCATTAACTGTAGTGAAGACTCATGCTTACCAGATTGATTGAATCAGTGAGCCGTTAACTGGAAGGCTCGCTCTTACCAGATTAATGGAATCAGTGAGTCGTTAACTGGAGACTCATCACTCAGACCAAATCATTTGAATCAGTGAGTTATTAACTAGAAACTCAATTTGACCAAATTATTTCAATCTGTAAATTCCCAAAGTGGTCAAAGACTCGTTCTGACAGAGTCATTTGAATCAGTGAGCTGTTAACTGAAGACTCTCTGAGTTGTAACTGTACTGAAGTAAAATATACTCTAGTACAATACAGAAGTAAAATACTTTGTTACTGTCCACCACTGGTATTGATTTATATCAATATCAAGCACAAATCCAGCAATGACCCAGTAAGTGTCAATGAAGTGTGTACTGTACCTGAATAGTGCGTGATCAGGTCTGAGAGGCTCCTGAAGGTGAGTCCAGGAGAGATGTAGAACCAGCCGTTGTCGATACAGCTGATACGGTAGTGTTTGACAGACGCACGCTCCTGTGAGCTGCTCTTGCGCACTGACAGAGTGTAGTTACCTAGAGGGGCGAAAATTAAAACAAATGTTGCTAGGGTATTCTATGTGGTTGCTTCCCGGTTGTTCATGTGTTCAGAATGGCATTCGACATGTTGCTATGCTGTTTTTAAGGTGTTCTGGGAGGATGCTACATGGTTGCTAATGTATTTGGAATGGTATTTAAGTTTCTAGGGTGTTCTAGGTGGTTGGTATACAGCTGATAATTTATTTTTTACATTTCTCTATATTGTTGCTGGCTGGATTCTATTGAGGCATTCAAAATGGTTGTTATGGGTGATCTGGGTGTTGCTGTGCAGTTCCTAAGGTTTTCAGAATGGTATGTAACCTGTTGCTGTGCAGTTTCAGAGGTATTAAAGTCTGTGTGAAATCATACTTTACAATGTTCATGTTGCTAGCGCACATTGATATTCTTTAGGTGAACAATCTCTGCAAGTTAATCCACTAAAATAAATCTTCAATCAAAGTTTGACTATTTGCTTCCGCATTTGGAGAGGGGTGGTGCTTCGCTGTTGACATCAGTTTGACGGCTTCAGCAACTCTATTCTTAACCCCACCCCCCTACTCAATATTCAGTTTCAGTTGAAAGTACATCAGCATGCTAAAATTAGTGTCAGCAACTTCCAGTTCACACAGACTTTAAGAATAGTATTAAACATGTTGCAATGTAGTTGCGAGGGTAATCGGGGTGGCATTAATCAGCATAAATAAAAAAATAAGACCACCCAAAGCTTTATATGAAGATTGTCTCCTTAAAACGTGAAAAATATCTAAGGAAATTGTAGGAAAATACCAAAGTTCATCCAAATTTGTGTATTCACACACTTTTCTGTACCATTAAGTATTGTTAAAAAAAAAGTATAAAATGTGTGTGTGTGTGCGTGCGCGCGTGAAACGAGTGTGAAAGATGTGTTCAAAAACTGAAATCTTCAAATGCCCAGACGATACACTGATGCTTTTCTTAAGTACCCAATGATTCGATTTCAATGCAGGATGATAAAACAACCTTAAATAATTCATACACTAGATGACAAAGCATAGTTCATGGACAATTTGCAAAGTGTCTGTTGTGTCATCTGTGAATCTGTACCTAGGAAGGTCTCGCTCTCTCTGATGAGGAAAGAGCCAGGCTGATTATGAGGGAGCATCAGCAGTTCCTCCGATTTCTGTTTGCTGAGACCCACAAACTGCCACCTGCATGAACACACACACACACACACACACATATGCACACATGAGTGACATGTTTGAGGACAAAACCAGAAGAGCCGAGCAGAGGAAAAAGCAGTAGGCAGAGTCACAGTGTGTCCCCACTGTAGTACAGCAGCTGAGCCCACTCAGAAAAAACTACAGCTGGCATCAGCAGAGCACCTCTGGGGGAAACATGATGTCACCCACAGGACACGATCAGCCAGACCACCCGCTGCGTGATGTCATAATGTATGCGCACAGTCAACAAAGCCACTGTTCCCGCATGTGACAACTGCATTTCAGATTATGGCTTGCACCAAAGTCCCTTTGAGGCAAGTCATTTGACTCGGTGGCCATATTTGAAACGCATGTAAGTGAAGCTGCGCTCTCTTTTCTCCAAAACCGTTTGCCAGGCTTATGATTCAATTTCAGATTTGGAATCACCAACGAAATTTTACAACTGACTCGTGGATTTTGTTTCTAAACATTAGAATCAGTCAAAATGAAATGAAGTTTTGTTATGTGCATAAACACCCGAAAGGAAGAAGATCACTAAACCAACCTCATTTTTGGAGGATACAATCAGACGGCATCCTGTCAATCAAACTACTGTAAGAATAAATATCTTATGTTTGACAATATCATCCTGTGAAAAACGCTGACACTGGTCTTCTGAAGTAATGATGACAGGGGCTTCTTTGTTTACAGGTTTTAACCATTCAAGTGGTTGCGTTTGAATGACGGAGGCGGGAATTCATTTAAAACAATGAGGTTAGACTGGGAAAACTGCAAAAACTGTCATAAAAACACGTCTCTTTTAAACCCCTCCCTCGGGGAATCGTCAGTTTATATGGATGAACGATTGGCTCCTTAACTAGAAGGCGGAGCTTCTCTCACTAGTGCATCCATATTGACTTACATTTTTCCCCATTCAAAACTATGAGTGACACTCTTGTGATATAATCCATAAACATACTGAAAACTAAGGAAGAGATATGTTTGTCTTTCGCATTATTATTATCGTAAAAATAACGAAAATAACCTTAAAATAAACTAAACTTGATAATCCAGATTTGTTTATTTGCACACCCTACAGTATGACAGTGTTTCTTAACCATGTTCCTGAAGGACTACCAGCACTGCATGTTTTGGATGTCTCCTATGTGTCACAGCCATTACAGGTCTTTCAGCCTCTGCTAATGAGCTGATGATCTGAATCAGGTGTGTTTGGTTAAGGAGACATGGAAAATACACAGAGCTGGTGGTCCTCCAGGAACTTTGTTGAGAAACACTGCAGTACGATAATATACCATACGTAACTGTAACATATATTTAAAAAAAAAAGATTTAAGTTATTCACAGTTTTTCGAAAATAATCTGTTCATTCTAATAAGTGGTCTTAATATTTGAAGTGTGTTTGTTTATTTTTGTTGGGCTTTTGGTTTTACCATTGGATAGATTTAATAACCAACATTAGTTAAATGATCAGCTAACATCGAGGAGAATGAAGCCATTGTTTCCAGTTTTTAAAGACACTACATCGATTTTTTTTATCAGAATCCCTAATCAGAAGTTACTGCCACAACTCACGCAAGGCATCATGGGTTGGTGTAGGAATGATCTGGAAAGAGCACAACAGTCGCTTTGTGTGATTGTGATATCTCACCTGTTGTAGAGTTTGGCGGTATAGTTGCTGGGGATGTAGCTCTCGTTTCCGGTGGCTGATGAGCTGACTTTAAACCACTCTCCTTCACTGTAGCACACACACAGTGTTATATTATCAGACATAAAACACCGATCAGACTCTTGTTGTGTTGTGCATCAGTGCTCTTACTCTGACAGAATGTTGAGGCGTTCTCCGACTCTGATGGTGCAGTCGCCTGGACCTCTGGACGGATAATCATATAGGGACACCAGCACATATCTGACAGTTTCTGCGCACGCACACAAACACACACAATCAGTCGGTGTATTAGCTATTAAAGTAGCTCAACAAGGTACATTATTAAAAAAAAGAAAAATATTCCACAAACAATCGGTGACACTATAACTAACATTAAAAAAAGTTAATAAAATAACGTATATTATGTATTTAAATATTATGCATTTACTAACATGAACAATACATTTATACAGCATTTATTATTCCTAGTTGACGTTAGTTAAATGGAAATAAAGTGCTTCATAGTTAGTTCTTGCAAATAACAGCAGTAAATGTTGAACTCTGATTACCAAATGCTGCACAATATTGTTCATACTTCATGTTAATAGATGGATGAACTTAAGTGTTACCAAACTATATTTAAAGTTAGCTGTACATTTACTGTAACAATAATAGTTAAATAATAATAGTTTAACATCTTCTTTGACACAATATACAATAGAGAAGAAATGTTAGCATTTGGTGTGTAATTGCACTAATTCATTTGTATTTGTTGGGATTGATGGTGGAAAACTGATGCATCACCAGTGCGTCGTCATCATTCATCATTAATGGCCTTTTTTATATGTGAAGTGCATTTGTTTGTTCAATTGTTGTTTAAGTTTTCATCATTTGGTTGTGGTTTTAGACAGTGGAGCTTACATTGGACATTTTAAAATAATTAACATTAGTTATTTATTACTATTAGCTAACATCGTTCATCAATCAGCTAAACATTGTTTAGTAAGGTGAAATAATTGGTATCATTTTTATTCCTTATATTTATTGTATATTTGTCATCTTATTTTAGTTATTTTATATCTACTTTTTTCTTCTTCCCCTCTCTCTTAATACAGATGTCCTCCTGTTCTCCCTAAAATAATGTCACTGTGTTTTTCTGCTCAATTGTTTATTTTATTTTTGTCTATTTGTGGTTTATCTCAATTCATAACTGTAGGAGAAACCATACAGAGAAATTCCTCAACGTTAAAGGCATGGCTCGTCCTAAACTCAAAATTCTGCTCGAAAGCTTTTGGAGTTTCTTTTTTATCCTGTTGAACACAAAAGATGTTTTGAAGAATGTTGGAAACTGGCAGCCATCAACATCCATAGCATTTCATCCTACTATTGAAGTAAAAGGCTTCAAGTTTCCAACATTCTTCAAGGTGTCTTCTTTTGTATTCAACAGGATAAAAAAGAAACTCCGTTTAAGAACCACTAAATGAGTAAATCGCGACTAAATATTTATTTTTGGGGTAAAGTATCCCTTTAAGTACGAGTACTAGTAAAGGCCACTGAATGCTTTCATTGTAAAACCATACAGCATGTTTCACTACAGCAGTTTTACATGTATAAAGTGATGCATGTCTGTACTTACCCATGGTCAGCGGGCCGTTGCTCTCCTCCGTGTCCAACAGGACAGCATGAGCGTTGGATCCACGCCGGTCTTTACTGGGCCGACTGCCCATACTACTGATCTACAGTTACCTGCACAGAGACGATGGGAACCACAATCTGAAGGCAGAAGAGAGAGGAAAACAAACAAATAAATCAATAAACAAATGAATGTATGAATAAATGCATAAATATTACATTTAAATGAATTAATATACATAAAAAAATAAAATGAGTTTAAAATAAATAAACATACGTTTAAATAAACATTTAAATAAATAAAAACATTGAAATAGATAAAAATAAATATAAAAATTACATTTAAATAAACACAAATCTAAATAAATAAACAAATTACAATAGGAACCACAATCTGAAGGCAGAAGAGAGCGACAGAACAAATAAATGAATAAAACAATTAAAATAATAATCAAATTAAATTTAAATAAATTAAATATATACAAATTTAAATAAATAAAAATAAAATAAATCAATAAACAAACAAAAACAAATGTAAAAAAATGTTAAATTAACAAACTGAAAATAAAAAGATGTAAAAAATTTAAATAAAATACATTTGAATATAAACCAATACAATTAAATCTTATGTTTGTGAGTTTCCTTATGCAACACTTTGAACATAAAGTGGCAGGATGTTGACAAACCACTTGTGTACTTAGATGAAACTTTCCATCCACACTTTCATTATCTCAAACTTGGCCCAAAAAAGAAAAGGGGTGGCCGATCTAAAAATAGATCTGGTTTAATGCTGAGAACATTCTGCTGTTTTTAGTCACGATCAGTTACATCACAGTTTTATAGGCCTCGTTTACTGTAAATCAACATTCACATGAAACATCCTGGTCAAACATGAAGAGCATCAAACTAAATCTATTATAGTTTGAAATATTTTTAATATATATAACAGTGCTTAGTTACATTTCCCTTTTTCCTGTGCTAGCAGTAATGACTATTGTAATGAATAATAATAAATGAATAAAATAGATGTTTAATTTAATGTTTTAATTTAATGTCAGGCATATTTAGATACTTTTTAATTAAATGCTTAGTTAAATATCCATTTTTTCCTGAGCTAATAGTAATTTATTTGAACAAAAATGTGCATATTTTGAATAAAAATAAATAAATTATAGAAATAAACATATTAAAAGATGCACATAAAAACTAATTAGTTGTCATTTTTTGGTCTTTATACTTTTATCACAATCATTGAAATCACTAGGTTGTACCTATTTGTCACCAAGAAAATGATATATATATATATATTTCCCAGTGATGGGTTGCAGCTGGAAGGGCATCCGCTGCGTAAAACATATGCTGGATAAGTTGGTGGTTCATTCCGCTGTGGCGACCCCAGATTAATAAAGGGACTAAGC